>APFE031449092.1:136259-239836 GCA_000404065.3 Pinus taeda | reverse complement strand
ATACAGAGACTTCCTTAACTTGCATACTAGTTCTTTCTTACCCTTCACCACAAAGCCTTCAGGTTGCTTCATGTAGATTTCCTCTTCCAAATCCCTGTGAAGAGATGTTGTCTTCACATCCATCTGTTCTACCTCAAAAACAAAAGCAGCAGCAACAGATAAAAGTAATCTAATAGAAGTTACCTTGGCAACAGGAGAAAAAATATCACCAAAATCAATTCCCGGCACCTGGGAATACCCTTTTGCTACCAACCGAGCTTTGTATTTCTCCACCTTCCCTTTGCATTTGTCTTCTTCTTGAACACCCATTTGCTACCAATGGGTTTCCTTCCAGCCGGCAACTCCACCGGATCCCAAGCCTCATTTTTGTGCAAAGATGCCATTCAACCATGGCCTCTTTCCAGAGTTTTCCATCCTCTGAATCCACTGCTTCCTTCACAGTTCTGGGATCATCATCAGTAACAGACAAAGCAAAGTTTGAACAGAAAGCAGATGGACTTACCTTTCTGGTTGCCTTTTTTCTCGAGTTGATCTTCTCACAGCCGGAGTTTGTGGCTCTTCATCTTCTGATTCCCCTCTGTTGCAGAGTCTGATTCTTCCTCCTTTAGTTCAAACTCTATCTTCACAGGTTCCTTTGGTTGGACTTCATGTTTAATAACATCTTTCACCTCTCTGAACACCACATCTCGACTGTACACGACCTTCCTTGTTACTGGTCCAAAGCTTATAACCCTTTAAACCATCCTTATACCCAATAAAGATGCACTTTTCAGATTTACTATCCAACTTGGTTCGTTTCTCCTTTGGAACATGTACATATGCATCACATCCAAATACCCTCAGATGTGAAAGAGAGGGTTTCTTACCAGTCCATACTTCTTGTGGGTCTTATCCTCCAACGCTGATGAGGTGACCTGTTGACCAAGTAACATGCAGTATCCACTGCCTCTGCCCAGAATTCCTGTCCTAACCCGGCACCACTGAGCATGCTTCTGCCCTTTCCATCAATGTCTTGTTCATCTTTCTGCGATTCCATTTTGCTGAGGTGTATATGGAGTAGTCTTCTGCCGTGCTATACCACACTTCTTACAGAATTCTTCAAATTCCTTGCTGCAGAATTCTCCACCATTATCTGTCCTCAGCACCTTTATCTTCTTCTCTGTCTGATTTTCCACCAGAGCCTTAAATTCTTTAAACCTGTCAAAGACTTCAGATTTCTTCTTAAGGAAATATATCCATGTATTCCTTGAGAAGTCATCTATAAATGATACATAGTACACAGACTTACCCAGTGATGGAACTTTCACAGGTCCAAACACATCACTGTGCACAAGCTCTAATATTTGTTTCGTCCTCTTACCACCAGAGGGGAAACTCACCCGATTCTGCTTCCCATATACACAATTTTCACAGAAATCAAAATCCAGAGAGCTATTACTCATACCTTCTACCATACCTTTACCATGAAGTATTCGAAGGCCCTTCTCTCCAATATGTCCAAGCCTTTGATGCCACAACATGGTCTTCTCTCCAGAGACCACTAGATTTTCTGCTCCATTTTCAGGAACCATAGAACTATTGCACCCGTCAACAACAGTGCTACCTTGCAGCTTGTACAGAGTTCCAATCCGAACTCCCCGCATCAATACCAGTGCTCGTCGAACCATCTTGCAGGTATCCTTCTCGAACACTGTCTTTATGCCTGCATCATCCAACTTGCTTACAGAAATCAGATTTCTGGCCAATGCAGGAATATGCAGAACACCCGGAAGGGTTCTAACCCTTCCACCTTGCAACTTCCACTTTACTTTTCCGCGACCAATGATTCTAGCCTTCCTATCATCTCCTAAGAAGACATCACCACCATCGTATTTCTCATACTCGCAGAACCACTCTCTATGGGGAGTGAAGTGAAAGATTGCACCTGAGTCAATCAACCATGCCTCATGATCTACATGTGTACTTGAAGAAGCCAAGTACACATCCCCACCTTCATCTGAGGTGGTTTTCGCCTCTGCAGAAGGAGCATCATCAGATCCTTTCCTTTATCAGGAGCTTTAGATTTACAGTCCCTTCTGAAGTTCCCTTCCTTTCCGCATTTCCAACACACCACCTTTGTTGGTTTTCCTGGAGATTTAGATCTCCCTCTAGATTTAGATCTCCCACTCGATGACTTTTTTTTGTTTCTGTTCTGGGACCGTCCTCGTACAGACAAGGCATCACCATTCTGGTTGTCCATATTTTTCTGTCTCATCTCCTCCGTCAGCAAGGCTGAGACTATTCATCAAACTGCAAAGCAGTTGCATTGCTACCTATTGCAATAACCAGACTATCCCACGAGTCTGATAGAGAACACAACAAACTGATGCACTTATCTTCATCTGAAATTTTAATATCAACAGATAATAACTGACTTACCACAGTATTAAATGCATTAAGATGCTCTGTCACCGAGTCTCCATCTTTCATCCTCAGGTTATACAGCTTTTTCCGCAGGAACAGTTTATTCACCAGAGACTTAGATTGGTACAAAGTCCCTAACTTGTCCCACAAAGCCTTCGCCGTAGCTTCCCTGATACATTCAACAATACTGAATCTGAGACACACAATCGTATTGTGCTCTTTGCCTTCCGATCCAACTTCTTCCATTCTTCATCGGTCACTCCCGTTGGTTTAGTACCGGGATCTACCGCGATCCACTGATCTTTATCCACCAACAGATCCTCCATCTTGAGTTTCCACAACTCAAAACTCTGACCATTGAACTTCTCAAATCTCTATCTTTCCGTTGCTCGCCATCTTCTTTCACCACCAGAATCGATCTCGCAGATCTCCCACTGAACAGGGTCTACCACAGGCCCGAGCGAAACCCCTCAGCAACAAAGGCGTCCCCTTGAAGCCAAAACAGCTCTGATACCAAATGTAGGTTTTAACCCCGTACAGAAATTACCTGCATACGAATTCTAAATCACAGAAAAATAAAATGCGAGAGCATAACACATAAAACACATATACACAGAGATTTCCCACTGGATCTCAAAACCGAGACTACCAGCTTGATTTTTCATTATATTCCTTTCAATGTTACAATACATATTTATACATCCCGAAGCATCCAATACCATGGACCGAAAACCATCGCGTCCAAAACCATGGACCGAAAACCATAGGTAGGTTCGCCCAACCTAATATAGGGTCCAAAAACAATTTTCTCGGGGCGCTGCCCCGAACCCCGTAGAGGGGGGCTACCCGCCCCCTTGTGACCCCCCATTTCACTACGTGGGTTAGTCGTGGAAACAATATAACACAACCCAACAAGCGTACCATCCTCTCTATGTTTCGACACATGAAAAATGGAATGCTCATCATACGTACCCATGTGAAATGCATCAACAAATGTACATGGTACGCATAGAGACATGAAAATCTGCCCTCAACTGAAATATCGAATGATGAGTTTCATCAATGGTGCAAACTCATCTTTCAGGTATCGGAAAGGAAAGGCCGCGCTCAAGTGTTTGATATATGCGGGCTTGACATATGGCTCATAATAATATCGGTCCAGCATCTGGCATTTACTCCATTCCTCCCCCACATTTGGTATTCCAGTGGCCTGAGAAATAGTGTCAGGTGATAAAGTGAAATCCACTCTGGCAAGGTTCACATGACCATCCTGTAAGTTAAGGACAAATAGACGGACCAGTTCTCGATGATGCTGAGTTTGTGAGATCATCTCACAATATTGGTAAACATGCTTGGCGCCGAAAACAATCCATGGCAAGCGGGCAAGCTTGCAATTGAGCCAAAGAGGTAGGATCCTCCCTAACATGTTGTCCACTCTTGCCACCCCTGTGATACCTTTGTGGCACATTAGGCACATTGACCCTCGGTGTAGAGTCATTATCATAATCCTGCTCATATTTGGACTCGGTGTCTGACATGTTCTCTAAAAACAAGGTGGCCGGAATATATATATTTGTTGATATGAAACTCTGTGCCAAAAGTTGACTGTTGACTTTTTGTCTCTTTATCAAAATGTTGTAACCAAGGGGACATAAATGATGGGAATTGTTAAGAAAAGGGGAGCAAGGGAAATGGGAACAATGGAAATAAAATGAGGAGATTAGGGAAGGGACAAGGGGGATAGAAATGTTTTAGGGTTTTGAAACAAGGTAGGGATTGTATGGTTATAGGAGAATGATTGGGAGTTTGAGAGAGGAAGGTGTTGTGTTGTGGGGATTTATTTGGGAAAATAGGAAATGTGAAACAAGGGAAAATGAAGCCTTGGCGACGATAATTTTTAAAACCCTACAACAAACATTGGACTTGAATCATTACAACAATTTGATACACATGGAGGGTTTCTTTTCACTTGATTTTTCTTGACAAAGACAGGCTAATTTCTTCATATATACCACGTATAAACCATGCAAAAACAAAACCAAGTGATGATTGTAAGCCTACCTGAGAATTTAAGTGTGAGGAGAGGTGATTTGAGTGGCTTCTTGGCGAATTTGTAGGCAGAAACCCTATGCGCCGCGCGCTTTACGCAATGTGCCGCGCGCTCTGAGTGCACCGCGCCTGTGTTAATTTACACAGGAGAAAGCGACCTGATGCGCCACGCGCTCTGAGTGCGTCGCACGCCTATGCTAATGCGCCGCGCGCCTCTGGAATTGACCAACTGCTTACGAACTTACCTCAAACTTGCAAAATAACCCTTCAATGATACTCTTAGCTCTCAAAATGTGTAATGGGTTGGAAATGCGGAGAAATCACTTGATATAGCATCCATTTTGATTTTTTCTCAATGAAAACCCATTTTTCTTATGTTTGGTTGTTGACACTTTTTTGAAATTAATAGGCTTTGACCTTTTTGGTTTCCTTCATAAAATAGGTTGAAATGATGAGTTTCTCTGATAATTTTTGCAGGTATAGCTCTGATATGCTTCAGCAAAGCAGACCAGGGCTGCACTTGAACAATTGAAGAACTGAAAATTTTGACAATTTTTTACAAAAATGAGGTGGCGACTTGCTTTCAAAATAGAGTTTTGAAGAGAAGTCCTTATTCGGCTGTACAATGATGATAATTGTTGAAGTGATGATTTATCAAAGGCATCCCTCTGGCCTGCTGGTCTTCTAAGACTTTTCAGGACTAAATTAACTCAAACCCTAGACCTAGACCTAAAAATTAAAAAAAAATGACTTGTGAAGCTTTATGACTCATCCTAAACCAACAGTGATATGCACGAGGGGAATGAATGACACAGACCACTCCATCAGAGTTATTGCATGCCTAACGAAATGCAACTGATGAAAACTGATGGGACACCTAAAACATGAAATGCAAAAAAGAGCTTTGATCTCTGATGGAGGGATAACTAGACCGACTCTAACATTGGCTCTAATGGGGATGGTAGCTCCTTGGAGATGCCAAGAACCGCAAATTTCTGTAAGAGCTAGACAGTGCCTTCATCCATTGGGCGATGGAATCAAAAACTTAAACTGAAATGCATGACTGAAAACTAATGACTTGACGACACAAATTGACTCTCACTCAACTAATAACCGACTCGATACTTAAACACAACCGACAAACTGGACTAAAAAAATACTAAGACCTGAAATTTAAAACTCAAAGCTTGGTGGCAGCACCTGGCCACCTGTGTTTCTTTACAAGACAATATATCCTCAAACTATATCAAAATGCCAATGCAACCAATCAAGAAGATGGCTTCTTGACTAATTCTTCCTATCAGATCTTCTGGTCAACAGTACAAACCTATCACTGGGCATCCAAAAACATAGTTGACCATGGTCTCCTTCGTCACTAAACATTGCAATAAACACCATCAGTGCTGGTTGCAGCAAACTTGCCAAAGGATCTTGAAAAACATGAAGATTTACCTCCTGCTGAAAGAACAAGGTGTCCTTTGCTTCAAATTCTGATCTGCCTTCATCATGTGCTTCGGTAAAAGTATGCTCATGGGCTTCAAAAAACTCTGAACAAATGGATGAGCAGATCTTCTGTGGTGTGAATGTGCTGTAGGTCATTTGTATATGATATGACGACCAGGTTTTCATGTTCCTTATTACATTCATTAATCATAAGAAGAGAAACTTCATATGATTCTTGAAGCGCACAAATGACATTTCTACCATCTACTAAAGATTCATCTTAAGGAACCTTTTCACTTACTTGACTGAAGATGTGATCTTGCTTTGCATCAATTGACTGGATTACCTCTTTATGAAGACTCTCTTCTGATGACAGACTGGCAATATGATTGAGAACATGTGAATCCATACCTCTGTCATCTGCATTCCAGATGATTTCAATTGCAGAATTCTCTTTGATGGGCTTCAGCACAAGATATGCTTGGTCATCATGATCTAATATGGCTGACTGGACTGGATCACATTTTGAAATTGAAATTGGACTTACTTGCATGTTGTCTTCTTCTGTAGGCAGATCTGAAACAATCTCTTCTCTTTCATCATTTTCAGCCATATAGACATCTTCAACCTGCTGATCTATAAAGCTACTTACAGGACTGTCATCCATTTTAGAAAAGGAAGAAGTTCCACCATCACCTTCTTGACCATGTGCACACTGCAGATCTGCGTTAACTTGAGCTGGAACATGACCTTTCAATAGATGATCTATCTCATCTTCAGATAGAGGAGACAATACCTTTTGTTTTCTTTTTCTCAAACAGTGAGTGTCTTCATTGATTTCAAGTGAAGGAATTTACAAACTTTCCTCATACTACTGATCCATTTCATATAATTGCAATTCACTGTCAAGATGAAAAATTCCTTCATCTTCTATCACACCAAAATCCTGATCCTGCTGCAAATTTTCATGATCGTCTCTATGCTGCTGAAATGGATTTTCATATAGGGCTTCCATGATCTCATCATCCATGAAATTATCATCTTCATAATATTTCTCAAGGCTTTCAATAGAAGTAGAAGCATGTTTGCAATAGTCATGAACTAATTTTAATGATGGGTAAGATACTTGATATCTTTCAATGAACAGAGCATGAAAATCCTTTAAACAGTAAATACAGGCCAGCGGCAAATTTTCATACCAAGATTGGGCTTCACCTTCGAGAGTGTCCAGGAATATCTTCATCAAGAAATCTTCAGGAAAATCCACTTTCAACTTGCGAATATGCATATGAAATCTAACCAGATGTAAAGCAACTTCTTTCTTACCATCATTGTTAAACGTAGGAAGATTCCTTGACCAATCTACCTTGGGCATCTTATTCGGAAAACCTGGAACGTGATCTCGGCTCATGGGAGCGTATCTTCTCGTGATTTGGTCCATCCTGAGAATCTCACAGCTACCAATCACCCTGCAGTGAAGTCACCATGAAGCATCAATTTCTGGATTGTTCAGTGAATGCAGTCACCAGGTGAATGATTTCAGCCTTCTTATGTCTGATCGTTGTCCACCATCAACAATTAGATCTGAACTCGATACATGTACTGGGGCAATTTATAAGTTAAGTGTACGATTACAAGCTAGACTGGAGATCGACTGAAGCAGCGTTTATCTACTATGCACTCGTAGAGGAATGTGCAGTTCCAGGGCTACCTGGCGTGACTTCAAACTCCGTCTGTAGCTATAAATCAAATAACACTAACAACCAAACCAGTTCTTCCCATGTATGGTCGCCACTATGTTAGTGCTCAAATCTACCTTAGGCTGAAATAAGGTAAGACTCAAGGCCACATCAAACCACGCTCAGCCTCACAGCTAGCCCTACGAGGACAGGAGAGGGCTCTCTCCGGGTCAAACTCGGCAAAAGATAATTGAAATGGCTCGAGATGACTGAAATGATGACTGGTTTTAGGCTACGTATTAAGTACAAAGAGTTTAGGATTGATTTTTAAATGATTTTGTTGAAATCAAGGGAAAGGCAATTTTGGGTGCGGGGATGAGGCACAGTTTTTGCAGAGGTCTACTTGGGGCAAGATAGGTGATTGTTTTTATGCCTTAAAGCAGCTGAGATGGATATATTAGACCGATGAGAGGCTAAGGAGGGCAAGGGGTCTCAAGGATTCTCCTTAAACTGAAGAAAACATAGAATATTAAACAAATTTAAAGGCAGAGCATATCAATTTCATGGATTCTACCTTAAACCTTCATTTTCTTAATAAGAGAAGATTCAAGAGAGATAATGATGCACATACACAACTTACAAGTACTGAGAGAAACACACCATCAAGACATAAAGCCACATGAATCCCAAATAGTGCTGCAAAAACCTGGTCTTTCCTTCGCCAAAAAATGTTGATAAGATATGTACAATATAGTCTCAAGCTATCCCAAGAGTCCAACCCTGAAAATGACTAAGAAAATGCATAATATAGGCAAGCTAACACATTCCCTTGCCTCTAGGGGTCGATCTCATCATCCTAGGAGCTGTTTCAACCAATTCTAAACTAAGCACTAGAGTTGGGAGAACTAGCATCAACATCAATGATACCGGTATCCTGAACTCCTGAAGGAACCTCATCAACCATGGGTCTCTTGCCCCTGTCATGACTCTGTACCTATGATGTAGATGGAAGCAAGACCCCTTCCACATGATGCGGAGATAATTCTCGCTCTGGTGATGATGTCAACGAGACCCCTTCCACGCCGGGTGGAGATAGTACTCGTCGTGCAGCTGCAAATAAGGCCCTTGGGCTTTTCTGATATGTCACATATGTTGGAGCATCAACATGCTCGGTCTCATGCATGTCAAACTGCTGTGAAGGCCCTCCCTCATCATGGACGATCTCTGGAGGAGGCTGTAGCATGGAAAAGAAATTACGGGAGATGAAATCCTCCCAAGAAATACCTTGTTGTGCCAACTGATGCATCACTATGATTTTGATCAATGCATAGTGATATATGCTCCTGTGCTGATGTGCCGGGGTCTTCCTCTGTACTAAGGGTACCATCCTCTCTATGTTTCAGCACATGAAAAATGGAATGCTCATGATACGTACCCGTGTGAAATGCATCAAAAAACGTACATGGTACGCATAGAGACGTGAAAATCTTCCCTCACAGCTGAAATACCGAATGATGAGTATCATCAATGGTGCAAAATCATCTTTCAGGTATCGGAAAGGAAAGGCCGCGCTCAAGTGTCTGATATATGCGGGCTTGACATATGGCTCATAATAATATCGGTCCAGCATCTGGCGTTTACTCCATTCCTCCCCCACATTTGGTATTCCGGTGGCCTGAGAAATAGTGTCGGGTGACAAAGTGAAATCCACTCCGGCAAGGTTCACATGACCATCCTGTAAGTTAAGGACAAATAGACGGACCAGTTCCCGATGATGCTGAGTTTGTGAGATCATCTCACAATATTGGTAACATGCTTGGCGCTGAAAACAATCCATGGCAAGCGGGCAAGCTTGCAATTGAGCCAAAGAGGTAGGCTCCTCCCTAACATGATGTCCACTCTTGCCACCCCTGTGATACCTTTGTGGCACATTAGGCACATTGACCCCAGTGTAGAGTCACTATCATAATCCTGCTCATATTCGGACTCGGTGTCTAACATGTTCTCTAAAAACAAGGTGGCCAGAATATATATATTTGTTGATATGAAACTGTGTGCCAAAAGTTGACTGTTGAATTTTTGTCTCTTTATCAAAATGTTGTAACCAAGGGGACATAAATGATGGGAATTGTTAGGAAAATGGAAGCCAGGGAAATGGGAACATGAGGAGATAAGGGAAGGGACAAGGGGGATATAAATGTTTTAGGGTTTTGAAACAAGGTAGGGATTATATGGTTATAGGAGAATGATTGGAAGTTTGAGAGAGGAAGGTGTGGTGTTGTGGGGATTTATTTGGGAAAATATGAAATGTGAAACAAGGGAAAATGAAGCCTTGGTGACGATAATTTTTAAAACCCTACAACAAACTTTGGACTTGAATCATTACAGCAATTTGATACACATGGAGGGATTATTTTCACTTGATTTTTCTTGACAAAGAGAGGCTAATTTCTTCATATATACCACGTATACACCATCCAAAAACAAAACCAAGTGATTATTGTAAGCCTACCTGAGAATTTAAGCGTGAGGAGAGGTGATTTGAGCAGCTTCTTGGCGAATTTGTAGGCATAAACCCTATGCGCCGCACACTTTACCCAACGCGCCGCACGCTCTGACTGCACCGCGCCTGTGTTAATTTACACAGGAGAAAGCGGCCTGATGCACCGCGTGCTCTGAGTGCGCCGCACGCCTATGCTGATACGCCGCGCGCCTCTGGAATTGACCAACTGCTCACGAACTTACCTCAAACTTGGAAAATCACCCTTCAATGATACTCTTAGCTCTCAAAATGTGTAATGGGTTGGAAATGCGGAGAAATCACTTGATAGAGCATCCATTTTGATTTTTGCTCAATGAAAACCCATTTTTATTATGTTTGGTTGTTGACACTTTTTTGAAATTAATAGGCTCTGACCTTTTTGGTTTCCTTCATAAAATAGGTTGAAATGATGAGTTTCTCTGATAAATTTTGCAGGTATAGCTCTGATATTCTTCAGCAAAGGAGACCAGGGCTGCACTTGAACAATTGAAGAACTGAAAATTTTGACAATTTTTTACAAAAATGAGGTGACGACTTGCTTTCAAAATAGAGTTTTGAAGAGAATTCCTTATTTGGCTATACAATGATGAGAATTATTGAAGTGATGATTTATCAAAGGCATCCCTCTGGCCTGCTGGTCTTCTAAGACTTTTCAGAACTAAATTAACTCAAACCCTAGACCTAGACCTAAAAATTAAAAAAAAATGACTTGTGAAGCTTTATGACTCATCCTAAACCAACAATGATATGAACGAGGGGAATGAATGACACAGACCACTCCATCAGAGTTATGGCATGCCTAACGGAATGCAACTGATGAAAATTGATGGGACACCTAAAACATGAAATGCAAAAAAGAGCTTTGATCTTTGATGGAGGGATAACTAGCCCGACTCTAACATTGGCTCCAATGGGGATGGTAGCTCCTTGGAGATGCCAAGAACCGCAGATTTCTATAAGAGCTAGACAGTGCCTTCATCCATTGGGCGATGGAATCAAAAACTCAAACTGAAATGCATGACTGAAAACTAATGACTTGATGACACAAATTGACTCTCACTCAACTAATAACCGACTTGATACTTAAACACAACCGACAAATTGGACTAAAAAAATACTAAGACCTGAAACTTAAAAATCAAAGCTTGGTGGCAGCACTTGGCTACCTATGTTTCTTTACAAGACAATATATCCTCAAACTATATCAAAATGCCAATGCAACCAATCAAGAAGATGACTTCTTGACTGATTCTTCCTATCAAACCTTCTGGTCAACAGTACAAACCTATCACTGGGCATCCAAAAACATAGTTGACCATGGTCTCCTTCATCACTGAACACTGCAATAAACACCATCATTGCTGGCTACAACAAACTTGCCAGAGGATCTTTAAAAACATGAAGATTTACCTCCTGCTGAAAGAACAAGGTGTCCTTTGCTTCAAATTCTGATCTGCCTTCATCATGTGTTTCGGTAAAAGTATGCTCATGGGCTACAAAAAACTCTGAACAAATGGATGAGCAGATCTCTTCTTGGAAAAACATTTCAACACATGAAACATATGAAGAGGAATCTGAATGGAAATCCTGAATGTTTTGATCTTCTGTGGTGTGAATGTGTTGTAGGTCATTTGTATATGATATGATGACCAGGTTTTCATGTTCCTTATTACATTCATTAATCATAAGAAGAGAAACTTCATATGATTCTTGAAGCGCACAAATGAAATTTCTACCATCTACTAAAGATTCATCCCAAGGAACCTTTTCACTTACTTGACCGAAGATGTCATCTTGCTTTGCATCAATTGACTGGATTACCTCTTTATGAAGACTCTGTTTTGATGATGGACTGGCAGTATGATTGAGAACATGTGAATCCATACCTCTTTCATCTGCATTCCAGATGATTTCAACTGCAGAATTCTCTTTGATGGGCTTCAGCACAAGATATGCTTGGTCATCACGATCTAATATGGCTGACTGGACTGGATCACATTTTGAAATTGAAATTAGACTTACTTGCATGTTGTCTTCTTCTGTAGGCAGATCTGAAACAATCTCTTCTCTTTCATCATTTTCAGCCATATAGACATCTTCAACCTGCTGATCTATAAAGTTACTTACAGGACTGTCATCCATTTTAGAAAAGGAAGAAGTTCCACCATCACCTTCTTGACCATGTGCACACTGTAGATCTGCGTTAACTTGAGCTGGAACATGACCTTTCAATAGCTGATCTATCTCATCTTCATACAGAGGAGACAATACCTTTTGTTTTCTTTTGCTCAAATAGTGAGTTTCTTCATTGATTTCAAGTGAAGGAGTATACAAACTTTCCTCATACTGCTGATCCATTTCATATAATTGTTGTTCATTGTCAAGATGCAAAATTCCTTCATCTTCTATCACACTAAAATCTTGATCTTGCTGCAAATTTTCATGATCGTCTCTATGTTGCTGAAATGGATTTTCATATAGGGCTTCCATGATCTCATCATCCATGAAATTATCATCTTCATAATATTTCTCAAGGCTTTCAATAGAAGTAGAAGCATGTTTGCAACAATCATGAACTAATTTTAATGATGGGTAAGATACTTGATACCTTAAAATGAAAAGAGCATGAAAATCCTTTAAACAGTAAATACAGGCCAGCGACAAATTTTCATACCAAGATTGGGCTTCACCTTCGAGAGTGGCCAGGAATATCTTCATCAAGCAATCTTTAGGAAAATCCACTTTCAACTTGCGAATATGCATATAAAATCTAACCAGATGTAAAGCAGCTTCTTTCTTACCATCATTGTTAAACGTAGGCAGATTCCTTGACCAATCTACCTTGGGCATCTTATTCGGAAAACCGGGAATGTGATCTCGGCTCATGGGAGCGTATCTTCTCATGATTTGGTCCATCTTGAGAATCTCACAGCTACTGATCTCCCTACAGTGAAGTCACCATGAAGCATCGATTTCTGGATTTTTCAGTGAATGCAGTCGCCAGGTGAATGATTTCAGCCTTCTTATGTCTGATCATTGTCAACCATCAACAATCAGATCTGAACTTGATACATGTACTGGGGCAATTTATAAGTTAAGTGTTACGATTACAAGCTAGACCGGAGATCGACTGAAGCAGTATTTATCTACTATGCACTCGGAGAGCAATGTGTAGTTCGAGGGCGACCTGGTGTGACTTCAGACTCCGTCTGTAGCTATAAATCAAATAACACTAACAAGCAAACCAGTTCTTCCCCTGTATGGTCGCCACTATGTTAGCGCTCAAATCTACCTTAGGCTGAAAGAAGGTAAGACTACCACGCTCAGCCTCGTAGCTAGCCCTATGAGGACAGGAGAGGGCTCTCTCCGGGTCAAACTCGGCAAAATATAATCGAAATGGCTCGAGATGACCGAAATGATGACTGGTTTTAGGCTAGGTATTAAGGACAAAGAGTTTAGGATTGATTTTTCAATGATTTTGTTGAAATCAAGGGAAAGGCAATTTTGGGTGCGGGGATGAGGCACAGTTTTTGCAGAGGTCTACTTGGGGCAAATAGGTGATTATTTTGATGCCTTAAAGCAGGTGAGATGGATATATCAGACCGGTGAGAGGCTAAGGAGAGAAAGGGGTCTCAAGGATTCTCCTTAAACTGAAGAAAACATAGAATATTAAACAAATTTAAAGGTAGAGCATATCAATTTCATGGATTCTACCTCAACACTTCATTTGCTTAATAAGAGAAGATTCAAGAGAGATAATGATGCACATACACAACTTACAAGTACTGAGAGAAACACACCATCAAGACATAAAGCCACATGGATCCAAAATAGTGCTGCAAAACCCTGGTCTTTCCTTTGCCAAAAATGCTGATAAGATATGTACAATATAGTCTCAAGCTATCCCAAGAGTCCAACCCTGAAAATGACTAAGAAAATACATAATATAGGAAAGCTAACACATTCCATTGCCTCTAGGGGTCGAGCTCATCATCCTAGGAGTTGTTTCAGCCAATTCTAAACTAAGCACTACAATCTAGGCAATCAAAACAACTTGCCTCTATAAGCTAGGAAACCAATTCATTCATTACATTTTTGCTATTTTATAAATGAATCATCTAGAATAGGTAAATAAGTGTCATAACAACATAAATATCCAATAATTACATCAAGGAGGGTGAAAAATCCCATCACAAGTCAAAACTAGTCAAAACTGGGCGAATTTCTGAGCTAAACAGTGAAAATTTGGCCAAAAAGCCCTGTGTGCCGCGCGCTTGAGCCCTGTGCACTGCGCGCCTTTGTAGCTACTGTTGGGGAACTTCCTGACATCCAAATTGAGCTCAAGTAGGCTTGTTGGAAAGGTATGGCTGTCTAATTTCCCACACAACTAGAGTTTTGCAATTTGGTCTCCATTTGACCCTCCAAAAGTGAATTGTCCCAGAAGTACTACCTGCTGATGCAAAAAGTAGCAGAAAGGTGACTTTCATGATGTTTTTTGAGCTTTTGATCACCCAAAACATGATGAAATTCCTTGGATTGCTAAGCATGTGTATTTCATCATGAAAAATCCAAAAATGTAAGCCACCTGTGATTTGGACCTATCCATTTTGTGGGTCGTGTGCTGAGCACGACGCATAGAACCCAAAAATCTATTTTGCAAGCCAAAAATTTTGAAATGACAAAATTTTCTCCAAATTTGCCCAAAGTTGGAGTGAAGACCCTCCATCATGTATCATGCTCAACTAGTGAAGCCTCGGCCAAAACTCGAAGCGGATCAGGCCTTTTGCGATGTTTTTGTGCTTTGCTCAAACGCCTTTTGAGGACCTTCATTCTCGCTTTGCAAACATGCATGCGAGCCCAACAATGAGTCTTCATGTGGCGAAGCATGTCCTTGTCCCTGTTTGCCTTTGCCAACAAATTTTCCAAGTGAGTGTTGACCCGGATGAGCATCGATTCCTGATCAATAGGTGTCAAATCACCAGGTCTCCTAAGAGCCAATTCCCGGTCTTCACGAATCTTGCGCAGCTCATAAAGTTCATGCTCATCCTCCAACTTCTTGTTACACTGCTCTAAGTAGTTGATCACCCATTTAGCCATCTACAATTTCTTTTGCAGCGACTCATTCTTGGCCCTTTGTTCTCGGATAATCTCCTTAAGCTCTGAGTTGGGCGAACTAGCATCAACATCAATGATACCGGTATCCTGAACTCCTGAAGGACCCTCATCAATTATGGGTCTCTTGCCCCTGTCCTGACTCTGTACCTGTGTTGTAGATGGAAGCGAGACCCCTTCCACATGATGTGGAGATAATACTCGCTTTGGTGATGATGTCAACGAGACCCCTTCCACGCCGGGTGGAGATAGTACTCGTCGTGAAGCTACAAATAAGGCCCGGGGCTTTTTTGATATGTCACATATGTTGGAGTATCAACATGCTCGGTCTCATGCATGTCAAACTGCTGTGAAGGCCCTCCCTCATGATGGACGATCTCTGGAGGAGGCTGTAGCGTGGAAAATAAATCACGGGAGATGAAATCCTCCCAAGCAATACCTTGCTGTGCCAACTGATGCATCACTATGATTTTGATTAATGCATAGTGATATATGCTCCTGTGCTGATGTGTCGGGGTCTTCCTCTGTGCTAAGGGTACCATCCTCTCTATGTTTCGGCACATGAAAAATGGAATGCTCATCATACGTACCCATGTGAAATGCATCAACAAACGTACATGGTACGCATAGAGACGTGAAAATCTGCCCTCACAGCTGAAATACCGAATGATGAGTTTCATCAATGGCGCAAACTCATCTTTCAGGTATCGGAAAGGAAAGGCCGCACTCAAGTGTCTGATATATGCGGGATTGATATATGTCTCATAATAATATCGGTCCAGCATCTGGCGTTTACTCCATTCCTCCCCCACATTTGGTATTCCGGTGGCCTGAGAAATAGTGTTGGGTGGCAAAGTGAAATCCACTCCCGCAAGGTTCACATGACCATCCTGTAAGTTAAGGACAAATAGATGGACCAGTTCCCGATGATGCTGAGTTTGTGAGATCATCTCACAATATTGGTAACATGCTTGGCGCCGAAAACAATCCATGGCAAGCGGCCAAGCTTGCAATTGAGCCAAAGAGGTAGGCTCCTCCCTAACATGATGTCCACTCTTGCCACCCCTGTGATACCTTTGTGGCACATTAGGCACATTGACCCCTCATGTAGAGTCACTATCATAATCCTACTCATATTTGGACTCGGTGTCTGACATGTTCTCTAAAAACAAGGTGGCCGGAATATATATATTTGCTGATATGAAACTCTGTGCCAAAAGTTGACTGTTGACTTTTTGTCTCTTTATCAAAATGTTGTAACCAAGGGGACATAAATGATGGGAATTGTTAGGAAAAGGGAAGCAAGGGAAATGGAAACAATGGAAATAGAATGAGGATATTAGGGAAGGGACAAGGGGGATAGAAAAGTTTTAGGGTTTTGAAACAAGGTAGGGATTATATGGTTATAGGAGAATGATTGGGAGTTTGAGAGAGGAAGGTGTGGTGTTGTGGGGATTTATTTGGGAAAATAGGAAATGTGAAACAAGGGAAAATGAAGCCTTGGCGATGATAATTTTTAAAACCCTACGGCAAACTTTGGACTTGAATCATTACAGCAATTTGATACACATGGAGGGTTTCTTTTCACTTGATTTTTCTTGACAAAGAGAGGCTAATTTCTTCATATATACCACGTATACACCATCCAAAAACAAAACCAAGTGATGATTGTAAGCCTACCTGAGAATTTAAGCGTGAGGAGAGGTGATTTCAACGGCTTCTTGGCGAATTTGTAGGCAGAAACCCTATGCGCCACGCGCTTTACCCAACGCGTCGCACGCTCTGAGTGCACCGCGCCTATGTTAATTTACACAGGAGAAAGCGGCCTGATGCGCGGCGCGCTCTGAGTGCGCCGCACGCCTCTGGAATTGACCAACTGCTCACGAACTTACCTCAAACTTGCAAAATCACCCTTCAATGATACTCTTATTTCTCAAAATGTGTAATGGGTTGGAAATGCGGAGAAATCACTTGATATAGCATCCATTTTGATTTTTGCTCAATGAAAACCCATTTTTCTTATGTTTGGTTGTTGACACTTTATTGAAATTAATAGGCTCTGAACTTTTTGGTTTCCTTCATAAAATAGGTTGAAATGATGAGTTTCTCTGATAATTTTTGCAGGTATAGCTCTTATATGCTTCAGCAAAGGAGACCGGGGCTGCACTTGAACAATTGAAGAACTGAATATTTTGACAATTTTTTACAAAAATGAGGTGGCGACTTGCTTTCAAAAAAGAGTTTTGAAGAGAATTCCTTATTCGGCTGTACAATGATGAGAATTATTGAATTGATGATTTATCAAGGGCATCCCTCTGGCCTTCTGGTCTTCTAAGACTTTTCAGAACTAAATTAACTCAAACCCTAGACCTAGACCTAAAAATTTAAAAAAAATGACTTGTGAAGCTTTATGACTCATCCTAAACCAGCAGTGATATGCACGAGGGGAATGAATGACACAAACCACTCCATCAGAGTTATGGCATGCCTAACGAAATGCAACTGTTGAAAACTGATGGGACACCTAAAACATGAAATGCAAAAAAGAGCTTTGATCTCTGATGGAGGGATAACTAGACCGACTCTAACATTGGCTCCAATGGGGATGGTAGCTCCTTGGAGATGCCAAGAACCGCAGATTTCTGTAAGAGCTAGACAGTTCCTTCATCCATTGGGCGATGGAATCAAAAACTCAAACTAAAATGCATGACTGAAAACTAATGACTTGATGACACAAATTGACTCTCACTCAACTAATAACCGACTCAATACTTAAACACAACCGGCAAACTGGACTAAAAAATTACTAAGACCTGAAACTTAAAACTCAAAGCTTGGTGGTAGCACCTGGCCACCTGTGTTTCTTTACAAGACAATATATCCTCAAATTATATCAAAATGCCAATGCAACGAATCAAGAAGATGGCTTCTTGACTGATTCTTCCTATCAAATCTTCTGGTCAACAGTACAAACCTATCACTGGGCATCCAAAAACATAGTTGACCATGGTCTCCTTCGTCACTGAACACTATAATAAGCACCATCAGTGCTGGCTACAACAAACTTGCCAAAGGATCTTGAAAAACATGAAGATTTACCTCCTGCTGAAAGAACAAGGTGTCCTTTGCTTCAAATTCTGATCTGCCTTCATCATGTGCTTCGGTAAAAGTATGCTCATGGGCTTCAGAAAACTCTGAACAAATGGATGAGCAGATATCTTCTTGGAAAAACATTTCAGCACATGAAACATATGAAGAGGAATCTGAATGGAAATCCTGAATGTTTTGATCTTCTGTGGTGTGAATGTGCTGTAGGTCATTTGTATATGATATGACGACCAGGTTTTCATGTTCCTTATTACATTCATTAATCATAAGAAGAGAAACTTCATATGATTCTTGAAGCGTACAAATGACATTTCTACCATCTACTAAAGATTCATCCCAAGGAACCTTTTCACTTACTTGACCGAAGATGTCATCTTGCTTTGCATCAATTGACTGGATTACCTCTTTATGAAGACTTTGTTCTGATGACGGACTGGCAGTATGATTGAGAACATGTGAATCCATACCTCTGTCATCTGCATTCCAGATGATTTCAACTGCAGAATTCTCTTTGATGGGCTTCAGCACAAGATATGCTTGGTCATCACGATCTAATATGGCTGACTGGACTAGATCACATTTTGAAATTGAAATTGGACTTACTTGCATGCTGTCTTCTTCTGTAGGCAGATCTGAAACAGTCTCTTCTCTTTCATCATTTTCAGCCATATAGACATCTTCAACCTGCTGATCTATAAAGCTGCTTACAGGACTGTCATCCATTTTAGAAAAGGAAGAAGTTCCACCATCACCTTCTTGACCATGTGCACACTGCAGATCTGCGTTAACTTGAGCTGGAACATGACCTTTCAATAGCTGATCTATCTCATCTTCAGACAGAGGAGACAATACCTTTTGTTTTCTTTTTCTCAAACAGTGAGTTTCTTCATTGATTTCAAGTGAAGGAGTATACAAACTTTCCTCATACTACTGATCCATTTCATATAATTGTTGTTCACTGTCAAGATGCAAAATTCCTTCATCTTCTATCACACTAAAATCTTGATCCTGCTGCAAATTTTCATGATCGTCTCTATGCTGCTGAAATGGATTTTCATATAGGGCTTCCATGATCTCATCATCCATGAAATTATCATCTTCATAATATTTCTCAAGGCTTTCAATAAACGAGAAGCATGTTTGCAACAGTCATGAACTAATTTTAATGATGGGTAAGATACTTGATATCTTTCAATGAACAGAGCATGAAAATCCTTTAAACAGTAAATACAGGCCAGCGGCAAATTTTCATACCAAGGTTGGGCTTCACCTTCGAGAGTGGCCAGGAATATCTTCATCAAGCAATCTTCAGGAAAATCCACTTTCAACTTGCGAATATGCATATCAAATCTAACCAGATGTAAAGCAACATCTTTCTTACCATCATTGTTAAACGTAGGCAGACACCTTGACCAATCTACCTTGGGCATCTTATTCGGAAAACCTGGAATGTGATCTCGGCTCATGGGAGCTTATCTTCTCATGATTTGGTCCATCTTGAGAATCTCACAGCTACTGATCTCCCTGCAGTGAAGTCACCATGAAGCATCGATTTCTGGATTGTTCAGTGAATGCAGTCGCCAGGTGAATGATTTCAGCCTTCTTATGTCTAATCGTTTTCCACCATCAACAATCATATCTGAGCTCGATACATGTACTGGAGCAATTTATAAGTTAAGTGTTACGATTACAAGCTAGACCGGAGATTGACTGAAGCAGCGTTTATATACTATGCACTCGTAGAGAAATGTGCAGTTCGAGGGCTACCTGGCGTGACCTCAGACTCCGTATTTAGCTATAAATCAAATAACACTAACAACAAAACCAGTTCTTCCCCTGTATGGTCGCCACTATGTTAGCCCTCAAATCTACCTTATGCTGAAATAAGGTAAGACTCAAGGCCACATCAAACCACGCTCAGCCTCGTAGCTAGCCCTGCGAGGATAGGAGAGGGCTCTCTCCGGGTCAAACTCGGCAAAATATAATCGAAATGGCTCGAGATGATCGAAATGATGACTGGTTTTAGGATAGGTATTAAGTACAAAGAGTTTAGGAATTATTTTTTAATGATTTTGTTGAAATCAGGGGAAAGGCAATTTTGGGTGCGGGGATGAGGCACAGTTTTTGCAGAGGTCTACTTGGGGCAAGATAGGCGATTTTTTTGATGCCTTAAAGCAGGTGAGATGGATATATCATACCGGTGAGAGGCTAAGGAGAGCAAGGGGTCTCAAGGATTCTCCTTAAACTAAAGAAAACATAGAATATTAAACAAATTTAAAGGCAGAGCATATCAATTTCATGGATTCTACCTTAACACTTCATTTGCTTAATAAGAGAAGATTCAAGAGAGATAATGATGCACATACACAACTTACAAGTACTGAGAGAAACACACCATCAAGACATAAAGCCACATGGATCCCAAATAGTGCTGCAAAACCCTGGTCTTTCCTTTGCCAAAAAATGCTGATAAGATATGTACAATATAGTCTCAAGCTATCCCAAGAGTCCAACCCTGAAAATGACTAAGAAAATACATAATATAGGCAAGCTAACACATTCCCTTTCCTCTAGGGGTCGAGCTCATCATCCTAGGAGCTGTTTCAACCAATTCTAAACTAAGCACTACAATCTAGGCAGTCAAAACAACTTGCCTCTATACGCTAGGAAACCAATTCATTCATTACATTTTTGCTATTTTATGAATGAATCATCTAGAATAGGTAAATAAGTGTCATAACAACATAAATATCCAATAATTACATCAATGAGGGTGAAAAATCCCATCACAAGTCAAAACTAGTCAAACTGGGTTGATTCGCTGAGCTGAGGAGTGAAAATTTGGCCAAAAAGCCCTGTGCGCCGTGCGCCTGAGCCCTGTGCACCGGCGCCTTTGCAGCTACTTTTGGGGCACTTCCTACCATCCAAATTGATCTCAAGTAGGCTTGTTGGAAAGGTCTGGATGTCTAACTTTTAACACAAGTGGAATTTTTCAATTTGGTCTCCATTTGACCCTCCAAAAGTGAATTCTCCTAGAAGTACTACCTGCTGATGCAAAAAGTGGTAGAAAGGTGATTTGCATGATGTTTTTTGAGCTTTTGATCACCCAAAACTTGATTAAATGCCTTGGAAATTGCTAAGAATGTGTATTTCATCATGACAAATCCACAAGTGTAAGCCACCTATGATTTGGACCTCTCAATTTTGTGGGTTGCGTGCTGAGCGCAACGCATAGAACCCAAAAATCTATTTTGCAAGCCAAAAATTTTGAAATGACAAAATTTTCTCCAAATTTGCCTAAAATTGGAGTGAAGACCCTCCATCATGTATCATGCTCAACTAGTGAAGCCTCAACCAAAACTCGAAGCGGATCAGGCCTTTTGCGTTGTTTTTGGGCTTTTCTCAAACGCCTTTTGAGGACCTTCATTCTCGCTTTGCAAACATGCATGCGAGCCCAATAGTGAGTCTTCATGTGGTGAAGCATGTCCTTGTCCCTGTTTTCCTTCGCCAACAACTTTTCCAAGTGAGTATTCACCGGGATGAGCATCGATTCCCGATCAATAGGTGTCAAATCACCGGGTCTCCTACGAGCCAATCCCCGGTCTTCACGAATCTTGCGCAGCTCATAAAGTTCATGCTCATCCTCCAATTGGTTGTTGCGCTGCTCTAAGTAGTTGATCACCCATTTAGCCATATGCAATTTCTTTTGCAGTGACTCATTCTCGGCCCTTTGCTCTCGGATAATCTCTTTAAGCTCTGAGTTGGGTGAACTAGCATCAACATCAATGATACTGGTATCCTGAACTCCTGAAGGACCCTCATCAACTATGGGTCTCTTGCCCCTGTCCTCACTCTATACCTGTGCTGTAGATGGAAGCGAGACCCCTTCCACATGATGTGGAGATAATACTCGCTCTGGTGATGATGTCAATGAGACCCCTTCCACCCCGGGTGGAGAAAGTACTCGCCGTGCAGCTGCAAATATGGCCCTGGGGCCTTTCTGATATGTCACATATGCTGGAGCATCAAGATGCTCGATCTCATGAATGTCAAACTACTGTGAAGGCCCTCCCTCATCATGGACGACCTCTGGGGGAGGCTGTAGCGTGGAAAAGAAATCACGGGAGATGAAATCCTCCCAAGGAATACCCTGCTGTGCCAACTGATGCATCACTATGATTTTGATCAATGCATAGTGATATATGCTCCTTTGCTGATGTGCCAGGGTCTTCCTCTGTACTAAGGGTACCATCCTCTCTATGTTTCGGCACATGAAAAACAGAATACTCATCATACGTACCCGCATGAAATGCATCAACAAATGTACATGGTACGCATAGAGACGTGAAAATCTGCCCTCACAGCTGAAATACCGAATGATGAGTTTCATCAATGGTGAAAACTCATCTTTCAGGTATCTGAAAGGAAAATCCGTGCTCAAGTGTCTGATATATGCGGGCTTGACATATGGCTCATAATAATATCGGTCCAGCATCTGGCATTTACTCCATTCCTTCCCCACATTTGGTATTCCGGTGGCCTGAGAAATACTGTTGGGTGACAAAGTGAAATCCACTCCGGCAAGGTTCACATGACCATCCTGTATGTTAAGGACAAATAGACGAACCAGTTCCCGATGATGCTGAGTTTGTGAGATCATCTCACAATATTGGTAACATGTTTGGCACCGAAAACAATACATGGCAAGCGGGCAAGCTTGCAATTGAGCCAAAGAGATAGGCTCCTCCATAACATGTTGTCCACTCTTGCCACCCCTGTGATACCTTTGTGGCACATTAGGCACATTGACCCCTGGTGTAGATTCACTCTCATAATCCTACTCATATTCGGACTCGGTTTCTGACATGTTCTCTAAAACAAGGTGGCCGGAATATATATATTTGCTGATATAAAACTGTGTGCCAAAAGTTGACTGTTGACTTTTGTCTCTTTATCAAAATGCTGAGAATTTAGGCGTGAGGAGAGGTGATTTGGGCGATTTCTTCGTGAATTTTTAGGCACAAACCCTATGCGCCACACGCTTTACCCAACACGCCGCGCGCTCTGAGTGCACCGCGCCTGTGTTAAATTGCACAGGAGAAAGTGGCCTGATGCGTCGCGCTCCTCTGGTGAGCCGCGCGCCTATGCTGATGCGCCACGCGCCTCTGGAGCTGACCAGATACTCACAAACTTGCCTCAAACTTGAAAAATCACCCTTCAATGATACTCTTAGCTCTCAAAATGTGTAATGGGTTGGAAATGAGGAGAAATCACTTGATATAGCATCCATTTTGATTTTTGCTCAATAAAAACCCATTTTTCTTATGTTTGGTTGTTGACACTTTTTCAAAATTAATAGGCTCTGATCTTTTTGGTTTCCTTCATAAAATAGGTTGAAATGATGAGTTCCTCTGATAATTTTTTGTAGGTATAGCTCTGATATGCTTCAGCAAAGGAGACAAGGGTTGCACTTGAACAATTGAAGAAATGAAAATTTTGAGAATTTTTACAAAAATGAGGTGGCGACTTGCCTTCAAAACAGAGTTTTGAAGAGAAGTCCTTATTCAGCTGTACAATGGTGACAATTATTGAAGTGATGATTTATCAAAAGCATCCCTCTGGCCTGCTGGTCTTCTAAGACTTTTAAGGACTAAATTAACTCAAACCCTAGACCTAGACCTAAAAATTAAAAAAAAATTGACTTGTGAAGCTTTATGACTCATCCTAAACCAGTAGTGATATGCACGAGGGGAATGAATGACACAGACCACTCCATCAGAGTTATGGCATGCATAACGAAATGCAACTGATGCAAATTGGTGGGACACCTAAAACATGAAATGCAAAAAAAGAGCTTTGATTTCTGATGGAGGGATAACCAAACCGACTCTAACATTGGCTCCAATGGGGATGGTAGCTCCTTGGAGATGCCAAGAACCGCATATCTCTGTAAGAGCTAGACAGTGCCTTCATCCATTGGGCGATGGAGTCATTATTCTGACACAAAATCTTGAGAATTTGACTGAAAAAAAAAAAAAAAAAAAAAAAAAAAAAAAAATTGCATTGACAATACTAAACTCGAATTTAAAGATTTTGGCAACTGACTTGACAAACTTAGACTAAGTAACTTTCATTTTCAGAATTATAGCCTTCACCTCGGGCCCCAAACTGAAGATGATAAGTTAGTGTAGATGTGAAATAGGACAAAAGTAAAATGATATGTACAATGATAATGAAATGAGCAAAAAATATTTAGAAGTAGTATCTCTTTAACAGCCGACCATTGATCGGCCCTCCAGGATATTCATCCCCGTTCATCTCTTTGAGAAGGAAAGCATCTTGGTTGCAATATGCTTCAATCTTGTAAGGACCCTTCCATAAATTTTCAAATTTGCCATGCTTTCCCCTGTCTTCATGACGAGCATCCCAACTCAGAACAACCTCATCTAGCTGAAATGTATCCGCCTTTGCTTTCCGGTCATAAATCTTTTTGATGCACTCCTGTAGCTTGGAAGTGTTTTGAAATACCTCCTCCCGTGTCTGCTGCAAATGAATCATCTGATTTATCCTTCTCTGCATAGGATCTTCCTCACTACCCGCTTCTTGAAGCAATTTGACTACTGGGACAGCAAGCGAAGTGGGAAAAACCATGTCTGTTCCGTACACCAACTCGAAAGGAGACATGCCAATAGACTTTTTCTGACTCACCCTATCAGCCCATAATGCATTTATCAACTTCTTGTGCCAGCCCTTTTTGCTGATTTCCAACAATTTCTTAATGATATTGACCAAAGACTTATTAGATGACTCCCCCAATCCATTTCCTTGAGGGTGGTATGCAATTGAATGTCCCAAGCTAATATTGTACTTATAGCAAAACTCAATCATCCTTTTGGACTTAAACACTGTTGCATTATCTGTAATTAACTTACTTGGACACCCAAAACGTGACAAAATATTGGTCTCAAGAAAAGAAATAATTACCGCATCCGTAGCTTGTCGAGTAGGAATTGCTTCAATCCATTTTGTGAAGTATTCTGTGGCCGTCAATATCCATCGATGTTGTCCTGATGATGCCGGATGAATTTCACCAATGAAATCCAATCCCCATTGCTAAAAAGGTGCACTGACTTCAATTGGTTTGAGAGGCAAAGGCTGGAGCTTCTGCTTTCCTTGAAAAATTTGGCATTCGTGACAATTTTTGATGGCTTTATATACATCTGAAAATAATGAAGGCCAATAATATCTTGCCCTTAGAATCTTGTTTGCTGTAGTCTTCCAAAAAAGATGACCCCCGCAGTCCCCTCTATGAAAATCTTCCACGACTCTTTTGGCTTCCTCCTCGACCAAACAATTTAATAACATTCCACCAGGGTCTTTCCAAAACAATGCTGAATCTAGTATGCAAAATTTTGTAGCCTTCAATTTCAATGTTCTACTTCTATTTCTCGGGATTCTAGGAGGTGAAGACAAATGTTGAAGTACATATAAAATGTCAGCATACCAAAGAGAAGAAAGAAACATTTCAGATACCTGAACTAATGGGTTCTCCTCATCTTCATCGAACATGGCAGCAATCAAATTTATGTCTAAAACTTGCAGATGTGTTTCAGCCATTAGCTTGGCGAGTCCTTGACCTTTGATCAGCTTGGTGGGTATAATCTCTACATCATACTCTAACAATGCAGCAATCCACTTACCCCTTCTACCTTCCGGATCTGCCTGTACTAAAATATCTTTAACTGTTGTGTTAGGAACATAAGCTAGAATATGTGAATGCAATATATACACACGGAAATCTTTCAAGGCCTTAACAAGTGCAAGTGCTTGCTTCTCAATGATGTTATATTTCAATGCTCCATCTCTAATAATCCCACTGAAAAAAGCAATGGGCTTTTCAACACCTTCTCTCTTCTACATTAGTACGACTGCCAAACTGTGCTCAGAGGCAAATGAGAACAAAATAAAATCCTAAGTGTAGTCGGGGCTGATCAAAATAGGAGCTGAAGAAAGAGATAACTTCACTAAATTAAATGATTTGACTGCCTCTTCGGTCCACTTCATCTGACTGTCCTTCTTGAGCATGCTTGTGATCTCTCTAAAATGCTCTGCTAGATTTGGAATGAAGCAACGCAGAAAATTCATTTTACCATTGAAGGACTGAATTTCTTTCTTGTTCCGGGGCTGTTCAATTTGCTGAATGGCTTCAACACGTGCTGGATCAGTACGGATGCCGTCTTTAGATATGATGTGGCCAAGAAGTTTGCCCTCATCCATGGAAAAAAGACTCTTTTTTGGATTCAATGATATGCCATATTTTCTGCACCTTTGGAAAACAATTTTCAAATGATACAAATGTTCCTCATCTGAATTTGAAAATACGGTCAAGTCATCAAGATAAACAACTAAAAATACATCTTTCTCATTGGCGAAAGCTACATCCATCGCACGCTGAAAGGTGGCTCCTGCATTTTTTAAACCAAAAGGCATCTTTGCATAGTGAAATGTTCCCCATGGAGTGGTGAACGATGTCTTGTCACGGTCATGCTCATGCACTAAAATCTGATTGTATCCTGAATAACCGTCGAGTAGTGTCATCCTTGATGCTCCAATTACTCGCTGCAATATATGATCCATTTTGGGCAGCGGATAATTGTCTTTTAAAGACACCTTATTCAAATTTCTGAAGTCAATGCATAAACGAATCTCACCTGTCTTCTTCCTTACGAGCACCAAGTTTGATATCCAATCTGAAAATCGGATAAGCACAATGATTCCTGACTTATACAATCTATTTAACTCTTTCTCAATTGATGGCAGCAGTTTCAGATTGATTCTCCTCAACTTTTAACGAAAAGGCTTCTGATTTGGCTTAATAGGAATAGTATGCTGAATGATGTTTGTGTCATATGTTTTAAGATCTGAGTAATCCCATGCAAATACATCAGAAAATAAAGACAACAATTTCATATATTCAACTTTTACCTTTGGTGATAATGACCTTGATAACTTAACCATCTTGGGATTTTTAGCTGTCCCAATGTTTACCTCTTCAACACCCTTTTCAGTCGGTCTCAATGTCGGTTTGCGGGCCACATCATCTTGGTCGAACAACTCCTCTAAAGGAATCAATCCTTTAGGAATAATGTTGTCCTTAATTTGCAGCACATCCATTTGATTTACTTGTATATTGTCATCACCATCATCATTTTCGGTATCTATTGAGGAATCTTTGAACTTACCCTTATTTTGCAGAAACTCGTTGATCTCTTCATCATCTTGAAAAACTTGCCAACATCGCTGATTGTCTAGAACAGTGGGACGATGCTTCACATGAATCTCAAATTTGTTGCTAGAATTCATTGGAATTTTTAAATTGCTTGCTGCCTTAGCAAGTCCATCAGCAACACCATTTTGTAGGCGAGGCACACATATCAAGGTATGATCAGAAAACAACTTCAAGATATCTAAGACATCATTTTGATATGCCCTCATGCGAGGATGTTTGGCCTGAAACTCACCCTTAACTTGCTTTATCACCAACTCGGAATCACCGTAGACCGCAATCTTCTTTGCTTTCAGTTTCTTAAGAATGTTTAGGCCAGCAATGAGAGCCTCATATTCTGCCTCATTATTTGAACAATCAAATGCTAGTTTATAGGAAAACACTCTCACCTTGCTTGGAACTTTGCCTTGAGCGGAAAAAGGACTTCGAATCCACACACCTATACCAGCACCATCACTACCTACAGTGCCATCAAAATCCATGGTCCAAAGACCATCTTCATCCTCCTCCAAGTGCCGAAATTGTACTACCTCTGATTTTTCTATTTGCTGCCCCTTTTCTTCAGCTATTTGCTCCATGATAGCTTGCTTTTCTCCTCTTTCTTTTTGTAGTACTGCTCTGAAATTTTCAGTGATCTCTGGTATATCTTCCGCTTGAACTAACTGACTATCTATATCATTAAGACTATCAGCAAATAAAACAAACAACTCCAAATATGTATGTACATAATTTACAGGATGATTGATCGGCTTCTCTTTACTAGTTATCATATATTTCATCTTTTGCTCGCGATATAGCTTTCTCATTTGACCGAAGACTGGAATTGTGGCATAAGAGAAGTCTAACTGTAGAGTACGCTTCAACTTAGCTCCCTAAGATCTCGAAAGTAGCATACCAAAACGTGGAGGAATGTTTGCCACAACCACATCCATCAAGACATTTTTCGCTGCGATTTGGTCTAAGCTAACAACCAAATATTTGATGAGCCCAATACATCTCACACGGCTCGAATCAAATGAGTACAAATCATGATATTTCCTTGTTATGTCTAACCCCAGCTTCTCCATGATCACCTTTGGCATCAAATTGTGTGAAGCACCCAAATCAAGCATAGCATTATGCAAGACATATTCATGCAATCTCAAACTGATATAAAAGGGAGGAACATCGCTATCAGGGGACTAACCATCCAATGCTGGCCCAAATATCAATTCGAGCTGATCATCTTCAACATTCACCGTGTCAAGCATGGGATCAATGTTCATAATTTTGAAGACTTGACCTCGGTAGCTGCTGTTTTTCATGATTTCAGTCAAAGAATAGACATTTTTAATTTGGAAATTCCATTTTCCAAACTAAATGCTCAAACGTTTTCGACTTCTTTGGCCGAAATTTCTCTCCTATCTTTGATTATAGCTGCCTGATTTGTCTTTTCTACTGCTGATATCTTGCTAGTTGTGGGATCAATTGTCTCTTTTCCTTTCTTTGGTGGTATTGGTGAATCCGTCTTTGGTGCTGTAGCTTCTTTTCTTTTCTGAATGGGATTGATGGGCACATCTCGGTTTCTCAATGAATAATGCTTCTGTTGAGTGGACAAGGCATTCGAATATCCTCTTTGGTAATCATCTAAATCTGCATCATTAGCTAAGATAAAATCTTCATCTTGTTGGGTGCCTGAACTTTCTCCATACTCTTCTTCTTCGGTGACGCAAATGGGCATATCGTTAGGAGTAAAGAAGTGGTTTTCGTCCGCTGCTACATCAACATCTTCATCTGAATCTTGACTCACAAAATTCTGCAAAAGAGCAGATTTGATTTGTTGCTGGGCTGCCGGCTCTTGTACTCTTGGTTCACGTTGCTTGATTCTGTACTGAGGTTGTTGCTGGCCACAGTAATTTGGATTACGAATCTGTTGTTCTGATTTGTCAAGGTTGAGTCTTTTCAACATCTCACGAAGCCAAGGTGGTTCTGATGTTGTAGATTCTTCCTTTATAGTCACTCTTTTCTCTGCCTTCAAACATGCTCTCTTGTCGTTCAGATTTTCCTCGACATTGACAACAATTTTTTGCATATCTTCTAAAGTAGGCAGATCTCTATCCCATAATGAGTAAGCCATCTCCGGATCAAAGCCATCCGGGAATTTAAGAAGAGATGATTTTCTAGATGGTCTTAAATCATCAGGGACAGAATTATAAACTGTATTGAACCTGATAATGTAGTCTTGGACAGACTCACCGTGATTGCGTTTGATATTATTGTACTCGGCATTAATCTGAAGCGGATCCTTTCTAAGTTCCCAACGATCAAGAAACTGCTTCTGAAGTTCAGCCAACGTAGGTATACTTCTAGCTCCCAAGCCTCTGAACCATTTTCTTACCTCTCCTTTGAATGTTTGCACAAACAATCGCATAGTTACATCCTTGTCATCAATCTCATATAAATCATAAAAATTTGCCATTTTGTCTATGTGCTGCTGAGCGGAAAAACTTTGAGGAGTGCCATCAAATAAAGGAATTTTACTCTGATAGTTCACGCGCATAACATGCAATTGCTGAGGTAAAGCAAGAGGTACAAAGCGAGCAGCCATTCCTCTAGGTGGATTTACTCTCGGTGTTGTTGGCGGAGTGGATGTTGCTACTGTCTGGGGAGTATGCGGAGGTGTATGCGAAGGAGAAGCAATGTGGGATGAAGAAGGGGAATTAGCTGTAGATTTGGAGTAAGTAATTATAGGCTGCAAAAGAATGGTAGGAATGAAAGGCGGTTCAATAGGAACTCTAGAGGTAGATGCCGTGACGGTGGATCCAATGTTTGCAGATATGGCTTCTAAAAACTCAGAAAGATTGCCTGCTTGGATGGTGGTCTGAAGGTGCCTCAAGATAAAATTGTCAATTAATTTATTATGCCTTTCAAATTCAAGAGCTGCAGCAAAGTCAGGATTTGGAACAATAGAATCGAGAGCATTTTCGGACTTGGTTTTGAACAATGAAAATTCAAACCTTGCGTCGAAAGGAAGTTCTTCAAGGTATTCAAAAAGTCCAGGACATGAATGAGATTTAACCAAGGGAGTCGCCGAGCTTTCTTGACGGAGGATTTTTCGAATCAAATTTGGATTTTCATAAATAGGAGGCGGGTTCGGATCTGGATTAGCTCTTGTATGTCTTTTTGAAGCCAGTGTATTTATTAGGAGATCAAAGGAATGAAAGTAATTTAGCCAATCGTTTGCTAGACTCAATCATCCAAAGGTCTAAAACGATCAAAGGTACTGGGGTGATCTGCAAATCAAAGCTTTGGAAGCTAACCAGAGATCGACTGAAGCAACATTTATCTACTTCCGCTTATGCATAGCAAGAGCATTTCGAAAGCTACCTGGCGTGACTTCAGACTCCATCTAAGACTTGTGAAACAAACTCATCAACAAGCAAACCATTTGAGATTTCGTCCCCAGTATGGTCGCCACTATGTTAGCGCTCAAATCTTCCTTAGGCTGAAATAAGGCAAGACTCAAGGCCACATCAAACCACGCTCAGCCTCGTAGCTAGCCCTACGAGGACATCAGAGAGCTCTCTGTGGGTCAAACTCGGCAAAAGATAATCGAAATGGCTCGATATGACCAAATTGATGACCAATTTTAGGCTAGGTATGAAGTACAAAGAGTTTAGAATTGAGTTTTGATAATTTTGTTGAATTCAAGGGAAAGGCAAATTTGGGTGCGGGGATGAGGCACAGTTTTTGCAGAGGTCCACTTGGGGCAATATAGGCAATTGTTTTGATGCCTTAAAGCAGGTGAGATGGATAGACCAAACTGGTGAGAGTCTAAGGAGAGCAATGGGTCTCAAGGATTCTCCTTAAACTGAGAAAACATAGAATATTAAACAAATTTAAAGGCAGAGCATATCAATTTCATGGATTCTACCTTAACACTTCATTTTCTTAATAAGAGAAGATTCAATAGAGATAATGATGCACATACACAACTTACAAGTATTGAGAGAAACACACCATCAAGACATAAAGCCACATGGATCCCGAATAGTGATGCAAAACCCTGGTCTTTCCTTTGCCAAAAATGCTGATAAGATATGTACAATATAGTCTCAAGCTATCCCAAGAGTCCAACCCTGAAAATGAGTAAGAAAATACATAATATAGGCAAGATAACACATTCCCTTGCCTCTAGGGGTTGAGATCATCATTATAGGAGCTGTTTCAACCAATTCTAAACTAAGCACTACAATCTAGGCAGTCAAAACAACTTGCCTCTATAAGCTAGGAAACCAATTCATTCATTACATTTTTGCTATTTTATGAATGAATCATCTAGAATAGGTAAATAAGTGTCAAAACAAAATAAATATTCAATAATTACATCAAGGAGGGTGAAAAATCCCATCACAAGTCAAAACAGGTGAAGCCAGCTTGGTTCGCTGAGCTGAGGAAGAAAACTGAGCCAAAACACCCTGTGCGCCGCGCGCTTGAGCCCTTTGTGCCACGCGCCTTTGCAGCTATTTTTGGGGCACTTCCTGACATCCTAATTGGGCTCAAGTGGGCTTGTTGGAAAGGTATGGATGCCTACGCTCCAACACAAGTGGAATTTTTCAATTTGGTCTCCATTTGACCCTCCAAAAGTGAATTCTCCCAGAAGTACTACCTGCTGATGCAAAAAGTGGCAGAAAGGTGATTTTCATGATGTTTTTTGAGCTTTTGATCACCCAAAACTTAATGAAATACCTTGGAAATTTCTGAGCATGTGTATTTCATCATGACATCCAAAAATGTAAGCCACCTGTGATTTGGACTTCTCCATTTTGTGGGTCGCGTGCTGAGCATGACGGATAGAACCCAAAAACCTGTTTTGCAAGCCAAAAATTTTGAAATAAAAAAATTTTCTCCAAATGTGCCAAAAATTGGAGTGAAGACCCTCCATCATGTATCATGTTCAACTAGAGAAGCCTCGGCCAAAACTCGAAGCGGATCAGGCCTTTTGCGTTGTTTTTGTGCTTTGCTCAAACGCCTTTTGAGGACCTTCATTCTCGTTTTGTAAACATGCATGCGAGCCCAATAGTGAGTCTTCATGTGGCAAAGCATGTCCTTGTCCATGTTTTCCTTCGCCAACAACTTTTCCAAGTGAGTATTCACAAGGATGAGCATCGATTCCTGATCAATAGGTGTCAAATCACCGAGTCTCCTACGAGCCAATTCCCAGTCTTCACGAATCTTGCGCAGCTCATAAAGTTCATGCTCATCCTCCAACTGGTCGTTGTGCTGCTCTAAGTAGTTGATCACCCATTTAGCCATCTGAAATTTCTTTTGCAGCGACTCATTCTCGTCCCTTTGCTCTTGGATAATCTCTTTAAGCTCTGACTTGGGCGAACTAGCATCAACATCAATGATACCGGTATCCTGAACTCCTGAAGGACCCTCATCAACTATGGGTCTCTTGCCCCTGTCCTCACTCTGTACCTGTGTTGTAGATGGAAGCGAGACCCCTTCCACATGATGTGGAGATAATACTTGGTGAGCTCCAGTATTGTAGCAATAATGCTACAACTCCTGAGGCTTCCTGTCTCTCATTTTATCAACCCGGTTGTTCGTACAAACTTGGAAGCGACGGTGCTATATGCACAAGTACTAGCTCTTGTCGCAGCTGTCACTTGGTCAGCTGGCACAAGTCCGCTAGGGCTCAAGCCAACTTCTATAGGCTCATAGAAGAAGCTTTATCGATGATGGATGAAAGCTAGCTCAAAGGGGACTAAGCTACTTGACAAAAATGAACTAAAAGTAAATCAGAGCATGTAAACCTAGGAAACCCTAATTTAACTAGTCTAATCTCTATAAAGCAATGAAGATGAGTAATACTTCTACCAATGCTGCTACTACCTCCAATGAGTGGAAATGCATGGATCTAAACTACTTGCATTATAAAAGACATGTTTTTGTACTTTTCATTAAGTAGGTGAAATAATTGTGATTTTGTGCTTATTAGGGTTTGGTTGTGCAGTTTGAATGAAGAAGGAAGGAAAGCGTGGGACAGGTTGGGGAGGCTAGGTGAGGTCCCTATGGACCCTTGGCATTCATCCACAGAGGTTTTCCACGTTCAGAAGCTCGGCAACCGTGTGAATGACCTCCTACAGGATGTCTGCAGGGGATCCTACAGGATACTCAGGGTTTTCTACAGGATGTCTCTAACTGCTACAGGATGATCTACCGTGAAGGATTGAAGTGATGGAAAAGTGATGGAAGGGTAGGAAGGGATGTGTGAGGTAGGGATCAGGCTGGTGATGCCACAGAGGCGGAAGGATGAGATGGGAAACGGGTGTAGGGAGTAGGTTGAAGTGATGTCAATGAAGGGTCAATGAATGAAGCTAAGGGAGGACTGGAAGACTTTGAGGAGAGGACAGAACGCAGTGTAGGTCAAGGAAACGTGGTTGCATGCAGGATCAAAATGGAAAGGATGGTAATGAAATGAGAGGGAGAAGAGTGTAAATGAAACAAATGATCAAAACTGTTTATCAAACCGGAAATGCATCAACCTACATTAAGTGTGCCATGATTTTATTGAACAGTAATCCAAAACGAAAAGAGAAATACGTATGGGGTTGTGATGAAGAGATGTGTGATAAGTGTAAATGACAAGGAAGCATCTAAATCCAAACCATAACTGTATCAAACAAAGTAATGTGTGTTTTTGGTGGTCTGCTATGGACTGCACCCCAATCTCCAAAAGATATGGTAGTGAGCCTTAACAACCGTTTTGCTGGAGCTCCAATTGATGGGATTAATCCTCTGCTACACTAAGCAAATGGGAACAACTGCATCATAAGCAAAAATCTATCCTACTCGTACGAAAATCAAATCACCAAACTACTGAAATTCGAATTGCATGAACAGAGGAAAACTTTAAATGCTGGGAATGAAATAGAAACAGCGCTACAGCAGAGGGGATCTATGGCACTCAGGTTGGGCCCTAACCTGAAAGCTATAGTCTCCTAATAAAACTCAGGAATAGATCACAAACTGTCTTCTTTATTCATAATTCGAAGTCATGCCAAATTGGCTTACAGTAAAATAACGAAACTGGACTGCTTCAAAATTATAATGATAAACCGAGAGATTCAACAACCTATCTAAGGCTAAGGCCTCCATATTTATACAAAAAATGATGATCCGCCAAGTAGCCTTGATTCGAGGAGCTCGGCTGTCCAACTGAAGTTTAACTGCGGATTTGTGAGGAAGTCAGAACTGTTGTTCTGGTAGAACAGTTTATGACTGTTGTTCCTGTAGGACAGCTGGCTACTTCTGGAGCTCGGAGGGGAGATTGATTCGAGCTCGGAGTTCTTGGTGGGAATCATGAGGAATGTCCCAATACCGTGGACATCTCTCCACAAAATCAGCAGTGCCACCTTATTGTCTCCTTATCCCTTTTGCGTTGTCTCTTGCTCCCCTTTTTAATGCCAAAAACCTGGAATCACAACGCATTAGTCACGTAGATAAAGTGTCTAACCTTCCTCCTACAAACAACATGAATAACTAAGAAATGCATGCATAAGCAAATAAAGATGAATGGTTTGAGCAAGTAAAGTAGGCCAAAATGAGCCCAAATTGTACCAAAATTGGGGCTCATCACTTGGTCAAACCTAGCTGTTAGAGGTCCGGTTAATCGTTTTAGCTGTTGGAATGGCTTACTGTCCCTATCTAATGCATCGCTCGGATTGGATATTCAACTTGTCCTGATGATGAACCACATTGGTTGGTTCGAAGTGCGTCGACAAAAGTTTTTTTTTTATGTGATTTTGCCGAAATCATTCTCTAAACAAAATTATGGATCACAGAAGTCTAAATTCCTTAATAAAGCTAGGTATTTTGTTTAGTGTTTTTGTGATGATTTTTTTTGGTATCTGGACATTGTTGAGGCAATGTTGATTCATCCTTTGTATCCTTTTTTACGTAGAAACATGCCCTACAAAGAGATTGAAGATGCTTGATGTGATTTTACATGTTGCTAAGGAAAAGGGGGAGAAGCAAGAGGGGAGGACGTGGAAGACCTCATCTAGGTCAATGGGGTGTAGCGTTTATTTTCCAAAACTTTGTGGCATCTCATTTTAATGTTATTCCTCTTGAGACTTCTCAGGAGATTCATGAATAGAGACAAAATATTGTGAAGAGAGAAAATATCTCTGAAACTCAAAATTGCTTGAAGATATACTAGTGTGGGTTCTAAACCCTAGGCACACTATATGAAGCCATAAGCATTATTTGAAATTAGTAGAGTTTCAATGGAAAATCAAAATTCTTTAGTGGCTTATGGTAAGGGACAAGTCAGAAGAAAAAAATAATATCTTTGCATCCTTTGAAGACATGAAAATAATGTTGAGGAACCTAAGGTTTTATATATGTCGACAATATTGAGGCGTGTCTTATATAAAACACATCTAGAACCTCACAACTTGTCACTTTGATGCGGGAGAGAAGCTGGATCCTCTTGGCTCTATTGCTTGATTCTTGAATAGTATTTCCCCTTTCTAAAATCAATAGTCTATGGTGGTGATGAGTTTATTCTCGACCTCTCCTCATGCTATTTTTGATGTATTTTAATCCATGTGATGGTTCTTCCTTCTATGTATAGTGAAAACATATGTGGTGCACGACTGTTTGCTTCTAAGTTTTTCCTATGACACCAAGCTTCAGTCCTTAAGGATAGATTTTGTTTCTAAGGCGTGTAGTGATGGGCATGGGGTTTTTTAGTTAGAATATGTATATGTAGGATAACATGAGGTATGGCTCCATTTTTGGTTTAATGTTGTACTCTTCTTGTTGTTTGGTGGTTTCCCTATTTTTGAATATAAATCGTCTATCTATGTTTGTCTTCTTGATGGTGACATCGGGCCCATTACTCAACCACAAGATCTCTTCTCGACCATTGTTCTATAATTTTCAAAGATTATTAAAATTCCCTGACCATTGTATATATTGGGGACTATATCTATAGCGTTAGTTTGTAATGGATTTATAACATCACAGGTCCATATATGTTTGTCTTCTTGATGGTGACATGGGCCCATTACTCAACCACAAGATCTCTTCTCGACCATTGTTCTATAATTTTCAAAGATTGTTAAAATTCCCTGACCATTATATATATTGGGGACTATATCTCTAGCGTTAGTTTGTAATGGATTTATAACATCACAGGTCCATATATGTTTCCTCCATCTAAATTTTACTTAACTATAATGTGTTTTTGATTTCGTAAAATAATATAAAGTATTTTGATTTAAAAAAAAAAAACATTTACAATAATATATCAATTTCCTTTTCATTTCGTCAAATAATATAAATTATTTTAATTTAAAAAACAATAAAGCATTTATATTAATAAATATATCATTTATTCGTGAAATAATAAATTTGTTTTATTTTACAAAATTAAAAGCATTTATATTATATATCAATTACATTTACGTTTATATATATTATTAATGCTACTGGCATAAAATGTATACGCAAAATTTCCATCCAAACTGCACCACATCATAATCACATCATATAAGCACGTCACACCTCTCACTTATAAGAGTTAAAGGAAATAGAATAAATAAATAAATAAATAAAATAAATCACAACAAATGCTATGCTATGCCTTAATTCCGTTATGCATAGATAATATCAGCATCCATGCATAATGTAATTTTTTTTTTCAATTTCTTAAAACGGTGAGAAATAACATACAAATAATCTTATTCTAATCCTTTATTTAGAATTTAATTATAATTAAAACTTATATTATTTCTAATATTTAAAATTAAAAACAAATTTACTTTTTTATAATTTAATTTAATTTCTAAATCTAATATCTAAACTAAAACTAAAAAAACTATTTCACAATATTTTTATAACGAAATTCAATTTTAGATATTTTCCTTAATATTTTGGAAAGATGAAATAATTTATACTATAAAATTTGGTTAAATTATACGAAAATTTTTATTTTTTTTTAATCATAGGAAAATTATACTACTAAATATTAGTCCTTAAAATAACCTCTAAAATTTCACATTAATGTGAGGTGTTCGACAGACAAGTATATGGGAGATGCATAGATGTAATACAAGAAAATTTTGTCAATATTTATATTGAATTTATATTTATATGTTAAATTTATAAGACTTAAAATATTTGTAAACAATCACATGTTGACTCAATTGTATAATAATAAAAAAGTTAATAGGAATATAGAACTCATTATGTGGGAGATGTTTTAGTCTCTATAAAAAACCAAAGAAAGTCATACTATATTAAGATGTAAAATCTATTTTAACTTATAAATTAAAATGGTGACTATGTAGCCATGTTTAAGTTTAATTAATAAACACATAAACACTTATAATAAACATACCATATAACAATATTTTTAATTATGGATATTCATACCCACTTTACCATGGATTATATTAACTTGTAAATAGGATTTGTTATAATATCATGGGCTAATACCATAGCTCACCATCACTCCTTTCACAATCAAATTATTTTATAAATATTTTATTTGAATTTTACTTTATAACATTTTTACAATGAAATCTAAAGGAAAAAAATTAGAATTAGAATTAAGATATATCTAGACTTTCTATCGCATTGAAACATATAATATATAAATAAGAACTATAAATTACGTTCCATTTTGCCACATAATTAAAATACTAAATTTGCAACCATATTTGAATTCCATTAATAAGCACGTAAAATTTTTATAGGTATAATATAATCAAATTTTTTACCAATAAATATTCACCTCATTTCCTTGGATGATATTAACTTCAAAATGTGATTTGTTACAATACTATGTGCCAATATCATGACTAATCAATACTGTAGCCTAAAAACCATCTCTCATTTCACAATCAAAGTGTTTTTTAGATAAAGATTCTTTATTTAATTTTATTGTAATTATTAATTAAAACATTTCGAATCAGAGGAAATTACATAAAAATTGAAACTAAAAATAAAAATAAAAATACTAATGATTATAATGATTAATTATCAAAATTAAATCAGCTCAAGATCTATCAAGTTTTGAAAAAGATTAAGTCTCTCAAGTTGCAAACTTTTACTCAAGTTTCACATCTTTAGAAATTTGATCCCTAGCTGCATTACATAGATCACTCAATTTTATCATTTAAAATATTAAATAAATAAAATCACAACAAACAAATGATATGGTATGACTTAATTGTTACGTGAATAGATAAAGTCAATGTCAATGAAACGTTTCTCTTAGTTTTCTAAAATTACAACGAATAACATAAAAAATATTATTATCATAATCATTTAATATAGAAATGGGCAACCATATCCGATTTTATTTAAAATTTATATTATTTTAATTTTAAAATTTAAAATATATATCATTTTTAATTATTAAAATTCAAAATAATTTGATTTGTAAATGAGTTTTTATAGATATAAATATCATATTCATAATTTTATATTATAACTTCATTAATGTAGGTCAATCTAGATCCATTTTAATCCTAATTTTATAAGAGACGAAATAGATCAAAATATCTCAATGTGCAATTCTCTTTAAAACTTATATTATTTTATAATTTTTAAAATAAATGCAAAGTAAATCTTTACCATTATTTAAAATGCAAAATAATTTGAATTCTAAATGAAATTTTGATAGATATAATTCATAATTTATAGTTTTATATTATAATCTCATTTAATGTACGTCAACCTAGATCCATCTTAACTCCTGATTTATAAATGGACAAGAGTGATCAAATATCTCAAGGTGCAAACCTCTTTTCATACCTTCATAGTTTGAGAGTTAAGATGGATCTAGGCTAACCTAATTATTAATTTATTTTTAGTTTAACTTTATTTTTACATAATTCACAGAGTCAAAATGTTTTAATTAATAATTTTATTATTATTTACTTAATTTGACTCTCTCAAAATGTTAGATAACATAATATAACTGGGACATTAAAATATCTTCTAGACTAGGATGAAGAGCATCTCTTGTCCAAAATTTAATTTATAAAATTAAATTTAAAAAAATATTTATAAAATATTTTGATTGTGAAATGAGAGATGAATTTTGGGCATGTGGTATCAATGAGCCATTGTACTTGCCCATGGTATAGTATGGTTAATAATATCCATGGTTAAAGGTCTTGTCAATTGTAGGTATTATTTTGATTGTCAAATGAGGGATGATTTTTGGGCATGTGATATGGATGAGCCATCATATTGGCTAATGGTATGGTATGGTTAATAATATCCATGGTAGAGTGGTGCTCAATAGCCATGGTTAAAAATATTGTTATATTGTAAGTATTAAGTTTTTATTTGTTTATTAATGAAATTTAAAGATGCTTTTACAAAATTATTATTTTGATTTATATGGTCAAATGGATATTAATTTATAGCTACTATTTATATCTTATATATTTTCATGGCATAGAAGTGTAGATATATATCTTGAGTTTCAAATAAGAGATGGCTTTTGGGAATGTCTGATTGATGAGCCATGATATTATCTCATGGTATTGTAACAAATCCTATTTAAAAGTTAATAATATATATGGCAAAGTGACATGAATATCCATGTTGAAACATATTTTTATATTGTAGACTTATGTGCTTATTAATTAAATTGAAATATGATTACAGAATCAGTATTCTATTTTATAATAAAAGGGATCTTCACTTATTTTAATGTAATATTTATATTATGTTTTTAATAAAAAAAATTAATAATTTTATTAATAAAGTAAAATTACAATGTAACAAATTTGAATTTTATTATTTTATTACTCTAAATTTTTTAAGAAACATTTCTTAATCTCTATATATTAATTTTAAATCACTAAAAAATTTCCAAGGTATACTTTCCAACTCATGTCCACATAAAATATCAGTTATGTCCAACATTATCTTACAAAGTTCACTCTAACATAGGTAAATTCAAAACTAAATAAAATATCTGATATTAAAATAAATAAATAAAAAAATCCACAAATATATAATATATTGATTCAGTTAATCTTATGGATCCAAGCCCTCCTTTCACTTACAAGCCCTCCTTTCACTTACAGTATTATTCATTTCTATCTTTGCATGGTTAGGTTGTATTGGAACTCAAACACTCTACCGAGACGAAGAGGTTAAGTAGTGACATGGTTCTTTGGATTGAGACTTGTTCTATCACCTATGAAAATCAAGCTAACGGATTCAGGTAATCTAAGGGTCCTAGCCCTCCTTTCACTTGCAATATTATTCATTTCTATCATTGCATGGTTAGGTTGTATTGGAACTCAAACACTCTACCGAGACGAAGAGGTTAAATACAGTGACATGGTTCTTTGGATTGAGAATTGTTCTATCACCTCTGAAAATCAAGCTAACGACCCATTCAAAACCTACGAAATTCAAACTAACGATCTCATTCAAAATAAAGCTCTGCATGATGCACGCATCCATGTGTACAAAGAAAAAAATGGAGTCTTCGAAATTCATCTCCTAGGATAGAAAGAAGAGAGGACATTCTTTACATAGCTGGTAAGCAACACCACGACCTTTAGAAATTTAAAACGTAGAAGTTATTATGAAATATTAATGTATGTGATATAAATGAAGCAGTTTCATGATAGTCTACGATGAAATTTTAAGTTTCATCTTCTAGGATAGAAAGAAGAGAGGAGATTCTTTATTTAGCTGGTAAACAACACCACGGCGTTTAGAAATTTAAAACGTAAAAATTATTATGAAATATTAATGTTTGCGATATCTATGAAGCAGCTACATGATAGTCTATGATGAAATTTAATTTTCTGATACCCTGCGGTTATGTGAAGCCGTAATATTTTAAATATTTGATGTGGTGATGTGAACATATCTATTTCAATAATATCTATATCTATGATGTGGTAGTATGAAGAAAATCAAGATTGACGCATTCACTTTAATGTAAATGTCAATTTTTATGGCATAATCGATTTTTTATTTTATTTTTATTTGAATTTCTATTTAATGAACATTTTTATTTGTAATTATTTTTTAATATATGGATTTAAAATACATATTTAAATTAATGGACATACATTAAAATCAATACATTGAATTTTACTATATACATCAATTTATATTACAAATTTAAATTAATTTTTATACTAAATTTCTATATCAATTTCCGTTTCCATATCGATATTAATATAAATTTATACCTAATTTTTGTTTTGTACCTATAAGTGCTACTTATATTAAATGTCAATTTTGTACCTGAATTTTTATATTTTAAATTATCAGTGATACTTACCTTTTATATTTTATATTATCAGTTTTCTATTTTATATTATTAGTGCTACTTCTATTAAATGTCAATTTGTACCTGAATTTTTATATTTTATATTATCGGTGATACTTACCTTTTATATTTCATATTATCAGTGCTACTTACCTAAGATGTACAGATTAAAGCTTCAACGAAATCAATCCATGTGATTTCACATGCTATATTTTTATGATTGGAATAAAGAAATCAAATCATAATATGTTGCGCCTATATTTTTGTTCACATAGATGATGTCAATGTCCATGCATTATGCAACCATTTTTTTAAAATTATCTAGAACTATAAGGAATAACATAACATAGAAATAAACTTATTAGAATCTTTTTATGTAGATATAAACAACTAGATTTAACTATTATTAAAAATTATATTTTTACATTTTTGAAATTATAATTATAATTTATATTATATATATATATATATATATAATATTAATTAATGGTTTGAGATTTTAAATAATTAGAATTTATGGATCTTAAATAAATGTTGATGGGTATATTTTTAAGGCATTTTGTAATGTGAAGGTCATTGATTGATGGGACCCAGCCTACTTGGCAGCGCTTTGCACTTTTATGTATTACTGGGAAAGATTATGTGGCGAACAAATATCTCTATCCGCGGGTTCTCGTGAAAGGTAGTAGCTAGTGTATTGAATGTGGGAATTAAATGACTGTACGCTGCCTCGAAACGTGCCTTAACCCTAACCTTTCCGGCATTCTCTCGATTGTTCTTTGGTCATTTTGCTCTGAGGTATTCTGCTATCGTCGAGGGTTTGTTGGTCTCTGCAACAGAACTCTGTGTGCGTTATGTTGTGGGTTTGTTCGGCTCCTGGTGTTGTCTGAGAACTTGAATCTGCCTCTGGTTTACCTGTTTGTTCGTTTAATGGCAATGGTGTTTCATTGTGAAGGCTATTTGGCCTGGTTCCGTGGCTTGACTTCGGTAAGTGGTTTTGCTATTTCCTTGTTCCTTGCATGCATGGGTTTCAGGTTATATTGCTCGCTTCTGGTTGTTGTTATTATGCCTGTTGTCTGTATTTATACTATGGTTCTAGCTCAGCTCCTTCGTTGTTGTCAATGGCAATCACTGTATTTTTGCTATATGTCTTCTGGTTCTTCGATGTCTCTGGTTCGAATCTTGTTTGGGTGGTATTTGCTCCTGGTTGTTCGGCTTTCTCACCGTGTGGCACTGTCTTGGTTTGAAAGCACAGGGCTTCTCAGGCACGCGTCTACTGTTTAGAAAAGGTACCGAATCTCATCCATGCTTCAATATGACTTTTTCTCTGGTTCTGGAACTAACCCAACTCGCTCCTTTGGTCGACAGTCTCTCGATCTCGTTCCGGTTGTCATGCTATGGTGTTCGGCTACGCTTTCAAGGTAAATCCCTTTGGAATTTTAGCTTCCTACAGGTATTTTTATTTCCCCCGAGTTTTCTTCGCTCTAATGCACATGCGTTCGTGTCCTTGTAGGTCTCTGCTGGTGACCTGGGCGGCGTATCTTCCAACGCTTGGTTATTCGGTCGTTCTCTTCCTGGGTAGGCCTGAAACTTCAATATTTGTCTGCAGTCTCGATTTCTATCGAAGACCCATCTCCTGGTCTAGTTTCTTGGTCACTGTGTGCGCTTATTCGACTGTAATCGTATTTTGTTGCTTCTGCGTGAAATTTATAAGGATTTGGGACCATTGGTTGTTTCTTTTTGTTCAAACCCTAATTCGGGGTTTTTCTATTTTGCAAGTGTTTCCAACTATCAGTCGTTCTCGGCTCTATTTATGTTTTTATAGACTCTGTCCTTCGTAACGTTGTTTGGCTCTACCAATAGTGCTGTAAATTCGGTTCTTTGATAATTGAAATGAGACTTTGAATATAAATAGAATGTATAGTTTTTGGTTACCTCTGCGTATTCAGATTCTGGATTGTTGTTGTCCTTTATGTATTCGAATGTTGGAAAAGTTTGTGAACGTTGCTATGTGAATTATCTGTCATCGTTGTCTGAATATCATGAACTGGAACTCTTTCTCAACCGCGTGCGAGAATGAATTGATGACTGGTAGTTTAATAACTGTGAATTCACTGTGATTCTGTCTATTTGCTTAGTATTTGACTACGATTCATGTTTGCACAGTTGCCATAACAAATTAATGAATAGTAATGATACAGTAACTTGACAGACAGTAAAAACGTAAATGTATTTAAGCAATCACTTGTACAAATGGTCTAGATGGACAATGGCTTTCCGTTTTGAATGCTCGGTCTGTTTCTATTTCCTTTTCTTCTTAATTAACTCAACTCTCCTCTCCTGAATTGAACCCCATTCTGTTGTATTTGTTTTGACTTTATAGTTCTCTGTTTTCAGTTGATGCTTACTGTTAATTCAACTGTTACAGAATATGGTTACAAAATTCCTACTTTTGTCAATAACTACATTCATTTGGTATTCCAAGACTTGTAGGAACAGTTGGTTTTTATTTCCCTAATTACATGGACTACTCCCTAATTAACAATTGAAACCACAGTAATCCTAACTGAAAATAAAAATAGGTATCTAATTTTACTGACTTTGTAAAATAAAAGAAAATAAAAATTATTCCCATAAGAATTTGACAGTTCAATCAATCACTAGCTTTTGAACCTGGTTGGAGTTCTTTCTGCCCAATTACGGTGAGCTGGATGCTCCTGCATCATTGATCCGAAATTTTATAGGAAAAAATATGGCAATGTTAAGGTTTCTTGTAGCCTACTATAGGGTGTGATTCCCAAGTGTTTTTGAGAGCTTAAATGCCCCAGGATTATGGTTTCTCTAACCAACGGTAAAACTTGCACACATATCCGAACAAACTTATTAAATCATAGGCATACGGAAATGATCACTCATCTCCAACATTGTCTTACAACAATCACTCTAACCTACATAAATAACAAACTAACCAATGTACCACATATTTGAATCAACAACATAAAAATATATATAATATATATATATATATATATATATATTTATATATATATATATATATATTATATATATATATATATAATTAGATAATTTGATTAATTCAAATAATATTGCAACTCCTAACTCGCCTTCCACTTATAAATTTATTCCTTCACTTAAAAAATTTAAAGTGATGAACTCAAACAAAATAAAAAATTGATAGGATTACCTTTTTTAAGAGGAACAAATCATTGGATTCTATTATGTAAAACACAAGTACATAAAATGAGGAAATATATCCAAAAAAGATGTTCAAAATGAACCACATGCTAGTTACAAGCCTCCAAAATATCATTGGATTCTATTATGTAAAACAAAGGTGCATATAACAAGGAAATATATCCAAAAAAGATGTTCAAAATGAACCACATGCTAGTTACAAGCCTCCAAACTTATGCTTCATTTGATTACAACTATTGAGAACCATGTTTTAGAGATATATGAAAAGTAGAAAATGTAAAAAATATACTCTCAAAAATACACAAACAAAAGTCTCCAAAATAGCAAATCAAAAATATCTAGCAATATAATTCCAAGTTCCAGATCACTCGATATTGAAAACCCCTTCATTAGTGATCACATTACCCTCCTTTCGTTGGTAATGGATAATGCCAGGAGCAACATTCAGTCCTTTCTTTGATAAGGATTCAGTGGATTGATTCCAGTACTGGTAGATATCTGAGAATTCCATTTCCATGAATGACTTGGTCAAAATAGAGATGCGCTCTAGAGAACTCGACAAGGAGGTACTGGAGAGAACATCTCTACCATTCGTAGTCTCAATAATGACTTTAGAATCCCCATGTATGGCAATACAATGAATATGGATATGTTGTTCAAACTACAATAGTCCCTAAAGTGATAATAGTTTGGTGTGAGTATTGTAACCACCACCATCATTCCAATGAAGAAGGTATATGGTATGAGGATTGATCCAAGTCATTATTCTCTATCTACATTTTCTAGATTGGGTAGTCGATGTCAAAGAAACATGTAGGAAATGGAAATTGAAATGATAGTTGATGACGTCTAGACGATGATGGAGTTGGAAATTCGTTGCATGAAGAATATGAGCAAACAATAAAGTGATAACATACTCTATATAAAAATGGATCACTATTGTCAAATTTCAAATGATTACTTGATTTCCAAATATTCCATATAGTAAAGAAGGGGAAAGTTTTTCTATTTCCTTTCTGAGCAGCCCATGAAGAAGAGAAAGAGATGAGTGAGGAGAAGGATGGTGGAGGAGGGACCCAAAAATGTGCAATAAGATAACTCCATACATCCTTAAAGAAAGGAAATTTTAGGAACCAATTGGTAACACTTTTAGGACCACATTTATAGAAGGAGCACCAACTCAAACCAGTAAAACCACATTTGGAGATACTATCCCATGTGAGGATATAGTTGTTCTAGACAAACTACCGAAATGTCATGATCTTGAGAGGTACCTTCGAATGCCTGAAATATTGGAACCAACAATGAAAAGGATGTGATTCTTACAATATGGATTTTCTTTTATAGGTATCATCTATGATAACAATCCCATCTCGCAATAGGCAACCCCATTTTATAGAGTGTCCACCTAGTTTCTGTTTGTATGATGACTAATGTTTTGTCCTTGATGGAAACCTACTTGATAAATATGACAACATTATGATTATGCATATGTTATAGGTGAGATGGACAAAGGAATATCAACTTAGAGATAGAAAGGTGATAAAGGTGAATTTTATGAAAGTATACGTGGGTCCTGTGAAGAAAATTCTCATGCATATGTGGGTATTGTAAGTAAAAGTCGCGTATAGATTCCACATCATGGTATTGTAATGCCATGGGCCTTTACCATGGTATTGACCCATAGTAATGTGCTTGATAATAGATATTTTATCCTGTCATAGAATACAGTCGTCATTAATAAGGGATTCACTAAGGCATAAGGTATATAAGGATATGGAGATCCAAGTGCTAGGTGTGAAATTTTTTGGATTTCTATGAATAATATGATCTGAAACATGTGTACACCAAGGAGTAGGGAAAAGATATAGATTTGCAAAATCCAAAATATGGTAGGAAATGTATTTGCCTGATTTTCTTATTTAGATCTATTTTTTTAATGATACTCTAACATGGATATTAGATGGTAAGTGGTGTGATCTATATTCTATGATTGTAGCTAGATCATGACTCAATGATTTCATATTTTTATGTGGGCTTGCCTCTGAAAGGTCGCATACATATGTGGATCTTTTTCGTAATAGTCGTGTATATATTTTGTAGTATTGATAGGTCTCTGCACAGGTGTCAAATATGAAAGTTGTGTACATACATAGTAGTTCTTTATAAGAGTCATGTACATTTACTAGGGTTTCGTAGGATGAGATGATGATAATGGTTGATCGATTATCTTATGTTTATTGTTTTCTGTCGATGAATTATTTCTCATAATAATCTCTATTTGAGAGTATTGTTTGGGCTGAATTGATTATGAATTAAAAGTTGACTAAGTTATGATACTGTTGTGTCGTAATCTATATTTGGTTCAGTGATTTATGTTGGCTTCAATATCTGTTTGGGTGATTGATTCAATAGCATAGTGATTTAGATTTAGTTATCAATATTCAGATATATGTATGTGGGCATTCTTCAAGAGAAATGTGTACATACGTAGGTATGATCAATAAAAATAGCACATACAGTCTGATGCATATTTGATTAGGATTTGGAGTGGAAGAAATTGATTTTTGTGATGGGTAACAATGGTTGACTTGGTATATTGGTGAGTGGGAATGCATTGGTATGGTTTATTCTGAATTGATTAAGTTATATTGGTTACATTGAAAGATTTGATGGTATCAGATTTGAGTAGTTGATTTTAGAATTGATTGAGAGTGGATCCATTGTGAAACATTCTGAAAAGTGATCCACAAAGAGCTGAGGATAGTAGTCTCTAGTAGGAGCTAGAAATTGAGAGAAGGTTGCAGCCTTTCATAGGTAGGAGCTTGCGTACTAGTTAAAGTTTGTGCTAGTACAATATTATAAGTATATTATTTTTAATGAAACAAGAAGCCAGAGACAACAATAGTGGTGGTTTTCTCCCACATTGAGTTTCCACCTAGAAATCCTAGTGTTCATATGGTTGTGTTTGTATATGTTCTATTTGCTTCCTAGTTGATCATACTTACTATTTAATTAATGAAAATTAGAAAAATAATGAATGGATTAATGTTTTATTATGATCAGATAAGTTATCTAGATATACGTGGGTTTTGTTACTAACAGTTGCATACATATGCTAGTTTCCCTTACAACAGTCACATACATAAGCTAGCTTCCCTTACAATAGTTGCATACATAAGCTAGTTTCCCTTACAATAGTCACATATAATAATTAGAATAAGAAATTAAGATTGAAAGTGTGTAAAATACTTATTCACCACCCACTCTTAGTATTTTTCTAACAATTGGTATGAGAGAAGGTCTTCTAGAAGAAGCTTGATCCCCTGAAGGAATATTAATCAAGATGAGCAATTAAGAGGGAGTAGCATATATCAGACCACCATTCTTTAATAGAACCAACTTGGATTTCTGGAAAGTTAGAACAAGAGATTATCTACAATCACTTGAAGCTGATGTTTGGGAAATCATTGAAGGAGGCTGCCAATACCCATCCTCCATTCCTACAGATGAATCAGAAAAGAAAAAATATGAGACCAATGCAAATGTTGTCAATGCTCTATTGGGATGCTTGGTAGAATTAGAATTTGTGAAATTTATGCAGTTGAATACCGCAAAGTCTATATGGGACAAGATCATCCAAAGTTATGAAGGTGATACTAAGGTAAAGAGTACCAACCTTCAAACATTTAGAATTCAATATGAAACTCTCAGAATACATAGTGATGAAAGTATTGCAAGTTTAATTCTTAGGGTAGATGAGGTGTCAAGTCCCTATACTACTACTCTAACCCCTTACTATTATTAGTGAAACACTCTAATTGTATTATTGTGCCCGTATAGTCCCCATGTTTTTATTGTTATGCCCCATAGAATCCCATTATTGCTATTGTTGTGCCCCTACAATATTATCGTTATGTAGGCTCTAATTGTATTGGGAACCCTTATACTTCTAGATATAGAAAGGAGGTCTTGTCATTTGTCTCATCCAAGAATTGTTCATCTTTGTAATATAAAGGAGGTTTCCCCCTCAAAGAGGATGATTTTGAAGTTGTTGATCTATCTTTTCTATCTTTTTACGAGATGGTATCATAACATTTACCATCAGAGGTTTGGATTTTAGGGTTTCACTGCTCCAAAAAGGTAATCATGGAATTTTAGCTATAACATTTTATCTACAAAGTTTCAGAAGCTAAATGAGAGCCATTTGAGTTGAATTTGTTCTGAATCTTGGGTCCTAATTTCAGATCTTGTCTCTCTATATTTTCAGAGATATGATCTGAGGAAGTCATCATGAAAGTTTCTATATAATTTGTTTCTACAAAGGTTCAGACTCTGAAATTAAAACCCATTTGAGCCAAAATCTTGATGAAGCTTGAGCCCGAAGTTAAAATCTTGTTTCACTATATTTTTAGAGATACGGTCCAAGATATTTACAGTTTTTCCAGGCTCCAGAATTACATCCAAAATAGGTGACCTTGGAAAAATCGTCATAACTTTCTCTCTGAGCATCATATTGAAATTTCGTAAGAATTTAAAGAAACAAGAGGAACTGTGATTTTCAGTTTATTGTTTTTAGTTCCAATGGTTGAAAGAGTGACACGTGGAACTTTGTACAATTATGCTCTACTGAAAAATAATATAATCAGGTCATCATGGAAGATTGAGAATAACTCCTTCTTGGAGAATCCAACTTCAATCAGACTAGTGGCATTGGAAAGAGGATGCAGAGGGCTACCATAGGTCATAATTTCAAACCTTGGAGATCCCAAATTTGAATGATACAATAGATTAAATATCGAGCTCCTAAAACCAAGAAAAAAATGGACTCAAATCAAGAAAATAGAAACACCTAGTAAGAAAAGTTGGAGGGATTATTTGAAGAATGTGATCAAAGATATGATCAATAAGATAAATGGTATGGAAGAAAAATTTAATGGCAAAATGGAAGATTTTAAGAAATACGTGGAAGGTTTGAAGGAAGGTGGGACAAAGTCACTACAAGAAAGCCTTCCTAATGCCGAAAAGGTAGTAGAGGAAACTCATGATGAGAACAGAAGAAATGTTCATCATGATTTCATAGACTCTAACATTGGATTGAAGACCCATGATATTCCAAATATAGATATGAGGAAATTTGACGACAAGGATCCAATAACTTGGATGCTACAAATGGAGAGTTATTTTGATCTACAAGATGTGGAATTGCCACAAAAGGTACGTATTGAATCTTTATGTTAATAATTGAATTAGTTTGTATGGTATAGAGGGATTTTTCTCATAATAAATTGTTACTTGGTCAATTTTCACCGAGGAAATGATATAAAATTATGAGGATACAAAGAGAAACACCTCCTTTATCCAATTGATAAATCTCAAACAAAAGGGTTCAATGGCAGATCACATCGAGGACTTCCAAAAATTGAGTATAAGGGTAAATGACATTTCAGAGAAGCATAGGATTGAAATATTTGTAGGGACGTTAAATGATAACATCCAACACGAGGTTATCCTTTGGGAACTTGACTCATTGGAGAAGGCATATAGGTTGGGAAGAAAATTTGAAAGCAAAACTATGGAAACAATGAAGCCTACCACTCATAACTATAAAGATGGAAATGTTTTTGATCCTAGCCTTTCACCACCTACAAGTTTGACACCACAACAATTGGAAGAAAAAAGAGAAAAAGTGCTTTGTTACAATTGTGATAGGAAATCCACTAAAGGTCATAAGTGTGATAAGAAGAAATTAATTTACATAGATGGGGAAGAGGAACAAGAAAAGGAACAAGAAATGTCAAAAGAAGAGGATACACACCAGGAACCATACCCAGAGAAAGAAGAAATGAATCTGACCAGATCATGTAATGCATTGGCAAGAATTACCACTCCTCAATCTCTAAGATAAAAGGGTATATCAAGAATAAAAAGGTAATAGTATTGATTGATTTAGGTAGTACCCATAATGTTATTCATTGTAAGATAGCCAAGGAATTGAATTTCTTCCTATGTCCAACACCAAAGTTTCAAGTAATGGTTACAAATGGAGGAAACATAAATTGCTTTGGAAAGTTCCATAATATCAAGCTATCAATGGGATAATATGTCTTGAATGGTTCAATTCTTTCCATTCCAATGGGTGGTGTAGATGTTGTACTAGGATTCCAATGGCTACAATGTTTGGGTACAATAGCTTTTAATTTTTAAGAACATTACTTGAAATTATTTTAGGAAGGAAAGGAAGTTGAATTAAGGGGTATCATATGGAAAATCAGAAAGATAATCATCTCTAACAACATGAAAAATCTTCTAAAGAAAGAACAATGGTGTGTAATTGCAAAATTATGTTCACTAAAGGTTCCCACATTGAAATCATTTATTTCTCCATATATCCAAGATGATTTGGACAATCTTTCCAAGATATTTGAGACCACCAAAGGCCTCCCACCTATTCGTGATCATGATCATGCTATTAATTTGATTCCAGGAACTGTTCCCCCAAACATCAGGCCTTATAGATATCCATATGCCCAAAAGAGTGAAATTAAACGTATTGTTACATCAATGCTAGAGGTTGGTATAATTCAACCTAGTTAAAGTTATTTCTCTATTCGAGCAGTATTGGTACACAAGAAGGATGGATCAGTGTGCAAGTGTCTAGATTATAACGATTTCAACAAGCTTACTATTAAAGATAAATTTCCCATTCTTGTCATTGATGAATTACATGGAGAAATTTACTTCACCAAGTTGGATCTTCATTCAAGATATCACCAAACCAGAATGAAGACTGAAGATATTCTGAAAACAACATTTAGAACTCATGAGGGTCATTATGAATTCTTGGTCATGCCTCTTGGCCTTACTAATGCACCTTCTATATTTCAAGGTTTGATTAATTCCATTTTCAAACCCTTCCTTAGAACATTTGTGTTAGTATTTTTTGATGATATACTAATCTCCAACAAGTCTTGGAACGATCATGTTCAACATGTTGACAGGGTGCTTAAACTATTGGAGAATAAACAATTATATGCAAAAAGCTCCAAATGTTTATTTGGAGTACAAGAGTTGGAATATTTAGATACTCAGTTAGCTCATAGCTAATCTTATCATCCTCAATCTGTTGGACAAGCTGAGATAGTGAACAAATGTTTGGAAGGATATCTTCATTGCTTTGTATCTGATAAACAAACACAATGGGTCAAGTGATTTCCTGTGGCTAAATGATGGTATAACACTTCCTTCCATAATACAAAAAAATTGACCCCATATATGGCACTTTATGGATATCATCCACCATCCATCACATCATCTTAAAAATAAAATTCCAAGGTCCAAGCAGTGGAATATCACATCGAGCATCAACAACAAGTTCTACAAATCTTAGAGGATAACCTCACTTTGGCGCAGAACATAATGAAACAATAGGAAGATCAACATCACAGTGAAAGAAGTTTTGTTGTAGGTGACTGGGTATTTCTACAACTACAACCATACAAACAAAATTCCCTCAAGCAAGCTAAGAAGGATAATAAATTATCGCCAAAGTATTATGGTTCGTACAATATGTTACAAAATATTGGTACTAAGGAATACAAATTGGAGGTTCCTATATCATCGTGTGTCCACCCAGTTTTCCATGTTTCATGCTTAAAGAAGGTTATAGGTGAGAAGGTATGAGTTAAAACAATATCTCCAAAACTTGATGAGGAAGGAAAATTCAGATTCGAACCCGAAGCAATAACAAAAACAAGAAATCAAAAGCTACAAAATTGATTAATTTTAGAGTATCTCATCAAGTGGAAGAACTTACCCACTTATGGTTCCACATTGGAGGATGATAATTTGATACAGAAGCATCCATAACTACTCAAGCATTGAGGACGACACTTTTTGAAGGTGAGGGGCATATTAAGTCCCTACACTGCTAGTGTAGGCCCTTATTGTTATTAGTGAAACCCCCTTATTATATTATTGTGCCCATATAGTCTCCATGTTGTTATTATTATGCCCCATAGAAGCCCACTATTGTTATTGTCATGCTCATACAATATTATTGTTATTTAAGCTATGATTGTATTGGGACCCCTTAGATTCCTATATATAGAAAGGAGGCCTTGTCATTTGTGTCATCCAAGAATTCTTCATTTGTGTAATGTAAAGGAGGTTTCCCCCTCGAAGAGGTTGATTTTGAAGTTGTTGATCTATATTTTATATCTTTTTGTCAGCTACTTTCATAACATGATGTCATTAATTCAATGAGAAATCTTGGTGATAAAGTAAAATATTAAATTTTTGTTGAGAAAATCCTAATATCTCTAACCCCAAAATTCAATTTGAAAGTATCTTTCATTGAAGAAATGTGGGGCTTGAGGAACCTTACTATTGAACAACTTCATGGGATCTTAATAGCTTATGAAATGAGAAAGGAGGGTCCCTCACATACCAGAGAAGCAACATCCAAAGCTACTTCTGAAGGAAAAGAAAAGGAGGAGCTTAAGGAATCAAGCTATGTATCAAGTGAAGAAAATGAAAACTTCATAAAGAAACTCTAAGTACGAAGTCACAGATTTAGAGGTAAGCTTCCTTTCAAGTTCTTTGCTTGTGGAAGAGTTGGCCATTATGCTACTAAATGCCCTAATAAAGATAACCATGAAAAGAGGAAGAATTCTGCAAAAGTAAATTTTAGAGGAAGGTTTGAAAACAAGACAAGTTTCTACACACATGAAGATAATGACGGTCTTCCAAATGGTGAAGAAGGTGAGTTTGATTAGGAATATCAATTACTTATGAAATTTGAAGATAAATGTATTAATGAGTTTGATTATGTTTTTATGGATGCGCTAGAAGAAAAGGATAATCTCAATGAAGAAATAACTCATCTTAAAATTCTTCTAGAAGAAACTAACTTAACAAAACAGGCACTGAAGAAACAAATTCTAGGAAGGGAGAGGCATAATGAAAAATTACAACTAGAAATAGTAAGTCTGAGATAGGAATTTCATAAAACAAAAGGTCCAAACCTTATATTTGCTAAAGCATATAATACCCTAGAATAAATCATCAAAATAAAACACTCTGCGCTAATAAAAACATGTCTTTGATACAATGGACAATCATCAAAGACTGTAAAATATTCTGAAAGAGGTACATGAAGCTATCTTAATGAAGTAAAGGGAAGCAATCAACAAAATGCGAGCTCTCAAAAAAGGAATGAGGGATCAAATGTCTCTGAGGTTAACCATCCTTACCACACTTAAAAGGGAAACTATACAAAAGGTATTATACTCCCAAGACTTTCTAATTCAATGTTCAATGATTCACTTGTCATAATTTTTGTCATAAGGTTGCTCAATGTGTCACTTATAAAACTATCATCACTAGGGAAGCAAGAAAACAAAGGAATGAGATTGGATTAGAGAAATACTCTTACAATATTTTTTCGCCTCTCAAATACGAAACAAAATCTTCCTTTTGCAATAAATTTAGGCATAAAGAGACCAAATGCAGAAGCAAAATGAGACCTACTCTTCAGAATGAACAAAAGAAAACAACATCCAAGGTACGGAAAATGAAAACCATAGAAGATGAAAAATTATGGCTTAGCTTTGTATGTGGGAGATCAAGAAAATATATTGTACATTTAAAATGGATGCTAAAATCATATGATAGATGATCTAGGTGGATCTCCAAAAAGTACCAGTGGGATGGCAAGAAGGTTCAAAACTCAAAGTGGCAGAAACTCTATAAACATAGCATCGAATCGAAGTGCTCGTCATCGTGATTCCAATGGCGTGAAGAAAATCAAATCCAAGTTCATATGAAGAAGTTAGAGCAATTAAAATATCTAATTTGAATTGGATAGGTGGCAAGAGGAAGTGATGTTGAAAAACTCTAACCGAATGGGGAAGCACCAAGTGGCAGGATGCCATTAGTCCTGAATTTTTCTTATTGCAGAAGATAGAGGTCACCAATTTCAAATCGACCCTGGGAAAGAAATGTTGTGATGTAATAATCGCATATCACAATCGCAAAAGGCAAGTGTTTATGAATCGGTCGCAACAGGATCCAACTTGTGATTGTGATATCGCATATCGCAAATCTAAGGTGGATCAATCATTTATGAATCAGTGCCCGATGGTGAGGTTTGCAATGTGATGATCACAGTTGCACATAAAAAAGGGAAGGAAATGGAGAATTGGCCCCAGACGGTTAGGATTGTGATTGTGATATGACAATCGCATATCACACACTCGGCGTGCATAGATCATAAGATCTACATGTTCCACTGATTTATCGGTGCCAATGAATTATGGTTATCCATTCATAGCATTGTAAATTTTGTTAAAGCCACTTGACTAAGGAGTTAAGTGTCGATTCTCTATGTTTAAGCTGCACATTTATGGAATTAATTAGCGGTTAAGAAGATAAGAAGGAAATAGCCTATGGGACTTTTTTTTTTGGTATTTTTACTATGTTTAATAGGGTTGTACCTACACACTATTCCAGGACCAATAATCTTTGTGTATTGTAACAGACCCACCTACTATACTTGCCATTTTTTGAGAACTACCCAGGGATTAAGGAGTTAGCCACCAACTTATATAAAAGATTATCAACATTGGAAAGAGGAGGAGACCAACACAATAATTTAGAATATCAGTGCGTGCAACAATAACCTGACCCAGTAGCAGGACGAGACCTTGGCTTGAGTAGCAGGGAGGTTCCGAGAAGGCGTAGAAAGCCCGATTATTTGAATTGGGTATTTGGATAGGTGTTTTTGCATGATTTTTTGCCAGAAGCTTGGTGGTGTTGTCTATTTCTGAAGCCGGGCTTTTAATTCTTCATCCATCTTCTAGATCGAAGGTATAATGATTGTAAGTGAATGTTGCTTGTACGTTTATCTCTTTTATGCCACTTAATGAAAGAAGGCCTCCCCACCATTGAGAAGGGCTTGAAGATGTAGTCCAAATTGGATAAACTCCGTAATAAAATCTTTGTGTCATGGTTTCTTACTTATCGTGTTATTTCTGCATTGTTTTATGTTCTCTTAAGTTCCATGGTTTTTAAGTTCCATTTCATGTAATTATGATGCATCTATAAGTAAAAGATCTTGGATCAATAGGTGATAAATATAAGTTTATATCCTTTAGTGATATAAATAAATAAAATAATGTAACCTTTGGAAATAACTCACCTTCTACTATTAAAAGGAGAGGAATTGTTTTGCTAAATGATAAGAGTAAGATGAAATTTTTTTATTTGTTAATGGATTAAGACATAACTTCTTGAGTGTTTTCAAAATGTGTGACCAAGGGAAAGAAGCTGTTTTCATATGAAAGAAATGTGTGCTACGGAATCTCGATATATGTAAAACCATAATAAACGGAACAAGAACTTCTCATAATGTCTATGTCTTGGAAGACAACCAAGAGAATTGTTACTTGAGAAAATGAAAAGAAAGTTGGCTTTAGAACAGAATATTGGGACATATAAAATTCACTCAATTATACAAGTCAAGCTGGGAGAAATACGTGACTTGCCTGACATCTCTCTCCTAAAAAAAATTATATGCAATTCATGTCAATTTGGTAATAAAACAAGAGTTTATTTTAATTCTAAACAAGGTACTTCAAATAAGCCACTTGAACTTATTCATACTTATTTGTGCGGTCCCATGGGAAAGAAGTGTCCTTGAGGTTAACAATACTTCATATTATTCATTGATGATTTTACAAGAATGTTTTGGATTGGTTTATTAAAACATAAAGATGTATAATTTCATACATTTAATGTCTTAAAGTCTTTAGTATAAAATAAGTTAGATTTAAAAATCAAATGTATTGGATCTGATAGAGAAGGAGAGTTTATATCGGATGATTTTTTGACTTTTGTGAACAACATGGTATTAAGAGGCTATTTTCTATAGCTAAAAATCCTCAACAAAACATAGAGGCAGAAAGAATGAATAGAACAATCGAACAAATGAAACATGCCATGCTTGATGAGTTTGGAGCACCTCATACCTTCTTGGGGGAAGCAATACATACAATCCTGAATATCGTCAACAAATATCATATTTAGGTAAATAGTGATAAAACTGCTTATGAACTATGGTTTGGTAAGCCTACAACTATCAAACATTTTAGAGTTTTTGGAAGAAAATGTTACATAAATGATAATGATGATAACTGTGGAAATTTTGAATCTAGAGTTGATGAAGGAATTATCTGCGGATACTCCTCTAGAAGCAAATCATATAAATGATACAATAAAAGGATTTAAAATATTGTTGAATGCATTAATGTTGTAAATATTGAAGCATCCATAGGTACCAAAAGAGAAGTACCAACAGACAATGAAATTGTTTCTACAAAAGGCTAAGAGTTTGTAGGAGAGGGAACTAACGAAGCACTAAAAGAAGGAAATGAAAGCACAAAAGCATCTGGAAAAAATTCTTCTATTTTGTACTCTAGTTTCCTTTTCACCTAAAGTTTGAGATTACGGATGATTTTTTTGAACATACCTTGACCAAGTCGTTTATGATTCTTTTGTTCTTTCAATTCCTTCTTTTGGTGCTTCATTAGTTCCCTCTCCTACAAACTCTTAGATTTTTGTAGAAAAAAGTTCGTTATTCCAGTTACCTAGCCCTACTGTCCACAAGTCCCCCCTGCCATGCCTGATGAGTCTGGAGCACCTCATGCCTTCTTAGGGGAAGCAACGCATACAACTGTCAATATCCTCAACAAATATCATATTCGGGTAAATAGTGATAAAACTACTTATGAAATATGGTTTGGTAAGCCTACAACTATCAAACATTTTAGAGTTTTTGGAAGAAAACGTTACATAAATAATAATTATGATAATCTTGGAAATTTTGAATCTAGAGTTGATGAAGGAATTATCCTTGGATACTCATCTACAAAAAATTCATATAAATGATACAATAAAAGACTTTAAAATATTGTTTAATGCATTAATGTCGTAATTGATGAAGCATCCATAGTTACCAAAAGCGAAGTACCAAGAGATGACGAACTTGTTTCTACAAAAATCCAAGAGTTTGTAGGAGAGGGAAGTAACGAAGACCCAAAATAAGGAATTGAAAGCACAAAAGCATAAGAAAAGACTCAGTCAAGGCATGCTCAAAAACATCATCTGTAATCTCAAATTCTAGGTGAAATGGAAGTTGGAGTACAAAATAGGAGAACTCTTTTCTGATGCTTTTGTGCTTTCAATTCCTTCTTTTGGTGCTTCATTAGTTCCCTCTCCTACAAAATCCAATCTCATTCCAGTTACCTAGCTCTATTGTCCACAAGTGAACCTCAAAATGTAAATCAAGCAAGAAAAGATGAATGTTTGGTTAAGGAAATGGATGAAGAACTTGATCAAATAGAAAAGAACAATGCTTGGGAGTCAATACCGGGACCTCATGCTAAACATATTATTGGGACAAAATGGGTGTTCAAAAACAAATGAAATCAAAATCAAGAAGTAGTTAGAAACGAAGTAACACTTGTTTGGAAAGGCTAAGCTCAACAAGAAATATTAGATTTTGAAGAAAATTTTTCACATGTAGCTAGACTTGAAGCCATAAGAATGTTTATTTCACTTTTAAGCTTTAATAACTTTAAAGTATTTCAAATGGTTGTTAAATATAAATTTTTAAATGGTGATCTAGAAGAAGAAGTTTAATTGAACAACATGAAGGATTTATTCTAAGAAATGATAAAAATCATGTTTGCAAGCTTAAGTTTGTGTTGTATTGATTAAAACAAGCTCCTCATGCATGGTATTCTAATCTTGACTAGTATATTCAACAAAAAGGTTTCAAAAAGGGGCCAGCAAACAAAAACCTATATATGAAATTTGATACAGATAAACTTTTAATAGTTGTTGTTTATGTAGATGATGTCATATTTGTAAATAATGTAGAAACTATGAGTCAAGAGTTTTTTTTGTTATGCATCAATAATCTGAGATGTCTATACTTGGTTAGATAACATACTTTATTGGTCTTCAAGTTCAAAAAACAAAGAATGATATCTTTCTCTCACAAGCCAAGTACCTGAAGCAAATTTTGAAGAAATATAGAATCGAAGATTGCAATCATGTATGCACACCAATTGTAATAGTATGCAATCTTAGTTCACATGATGAATCTCATACAATTTATTAACCATACTACATATCTATGATCGGAAGCTTACTCTACCTTATAGTAATAGGACCAGATATTATGCATCCAGTTGGGATTTTTTTATGATTTCAAGCAAATCCTAAAGAAACTCATCCTCATGTAGTGAAGTTAATATTCAAGTATTTACAAGGAACTCAAGATTTTGGTGTATGATATCATAAAGATTCATATTTTTCACTTCATTCTTACAAAGATGTGGATTGGGTAGGTGACATTCATGATCAAAAGTGTACAAGTGGATGAGCATTTTTTTTGGGACGTCTCTTGGTATCATGGTTCAACAAGAAACGAAGCTCCATTTATTTATATACTGTTGAGGAAAAATATGTTCTTGTTGCATTTTGTTGTACTCAAATTTTATTGATGATGAAAACATCTCAAGACATTCAAATCACTTGTCCTCAACCTATACATAATCTATGTGATAATACTAGTGCCATAAGTATTTCAAAAGAAAATTCATGCACTCAAAAAGCAAGCATATTCCCATCAAATATCACTTTTTGAGAGAACAAGTTCTTGAAAAAAGGGTCAGAGTGGAAAATGTTCCTTCAAAATAACAACTTGTAGATATATTTATAAAGCCACCTCCATGTGATTCCTTTGAATATATTAGCCAAAAACTAGGAGTGGTCTCTACCTCCTCATTCTGTTAAACATTTTGACATATCTATCATGTTCAGGGTGACCTATGACTTTAACTTATTACATTATACTTTATATACACATATATCATGAAGGAAATCCGCGTATATATGTGAGTTTGATTCTAAACAATAGCGTATGCTTATCTATAATGAAGAAACAATGGGACAATCTCAGGGAGGTTATGGTATATTTTAGTCAGTTGTTTTATGGCCCTCTATTTCTGGTGTTGGTTGGTTACAGTCACTTGATATGTAGATGCTACATAGAAGTGTTATTGGCTTATGATGGTTATTATTTGATGTTTTTTTTTAGCCTTACTAATTGATGAGTTGGATGTGATCAAACCTCACACTGAATAAGTTGGCATAGGTTCAAGGTGAGCATTTGATATATTTCTAGAAGTTCATTGTTATCATTATGACTTCTTGAAGTATTCCTTGTTACATAATGACACCCATGATTGGTGATGCTTTGGATGATGACTACATGTTTCTTAAGAAGTTTATTATGTTATGTTTCTTTAAGTTGCATAATGGCTATTACTATGAGATGTCCTTGGTTCTCCTATATGTTGGTGATACATAATGATGATGCAGGATCCTATATGATATATAATTGTTGTTGAAGAATCTCATGGTCTTGCTACCTAACTTTTGAGGTCTTTGATTTTTGGTCATAAATTTCATATATATTTGTTGATGTAAAGACCCATGATGTGATAATTGTATTACTTTTTCATGTTTAAACTATTGAGTTAAAGTCAATTATGTATATAATCCCATTATTTTGGACATTTGATGTAATTTTTAGTCAAATATGTAACCTCACTATGTTGGATGGCTGATGTAAGCATGAGGCCTTGGTGATAGGAACAATCATACTTAGTTGAATAATAAAGTCATGTACTTCCTCAAAGTCCTTTTAGCAGATTCAACATATGCTCAGGGGGATCATGGTCCATATTCATATTTAGAAGATCAACCTTTTTCCCTTGTTTCCAAAGGGGTAGAGTTGCTTGGTGTTTGGAGAAGAATGCTTGGAGATATGTTGGGCATGTCTACAAATGTGTTTGCAGGTACTAGTGACCAAACACCAAAGTGGTTGCCATCAAGTTAAAAGGGGGAGATTGTTGGCATGATGACTAATGTGTTGTCCTTCATGGAAACCTACTTGATAAAGATTTCAAAATGATAATTATACAAATGCTACAGGTGAGATGGACAAATGAATATCAGTTTAGAGACAACAATATGATAAATGTGAAGTTTAGGAAAGTATTCACGGGTCCTTTGTAGAAAATCAGCATACATACTCAAGTATGGTAAAAGAAAGTCACATATAGTTTCCACACCATGGTATTGTTAATAGCAGGGGTCCTTACCATGGTTTTGACCCATAGTAATGAGTGTGATAAAGGATATTTTATCTCGTCGAAGAATACCATCAACATTACTAAGGGATTTGCCTAAGGTATTACGTAAGGCATAAACTATATAAGGAGATGGATATCCAAGTGATAGGTCTTCAAGTTTTTTGGTTTCTATGAATAATTTGATATGAAATAGTTGTGCACCAAGGAGGAGGGAAAAGACATAGATATGAAAAATATGAAGTATGGTATCATACGTATTTTCTTGATTTTCTTATTTAGATTTATGGTGTTAATGATACTCCAACATGAATATGAGACACAAAGTGGTGTGAAGTATACTCTGTAATTATAGCTAAATCGTGACCCGATGATTTTATATCTATATGCGCATATTGCGTACATATGTTGATCTTCGTCTGAATAGTCAAGTATATTTTTTGCAGTATAGATAGATCTATCCACAAGTGTAAAATATTAAAGGTGTGTACATACGAAATAGTTCTTTATAAGAGTCACATACATTTACTAGGCTTTTTTAGGATGAGTTGATGATAATCGTTGATCTATTCTATTATGTTTAATGTTGTTTTTCGATGAATTCTTTCTCATAATAATTTGTGTTTGACAGTGGTCTTTGGGCTCAGTTTATTATGAATTAAAGTTTGACTAAGTGATGATATTGTTATGTGATAATCTATATTTGGTTTAGTGATTTATGTTGACTTCATTAACTTTTGGGGTATTTAATTGAGTAGTACAGTGATTTAGATTTAGTTATCAATATTTTGAGATCTATACATGGGTAATCTTTAGGAGAAACACATACATATGTAGGTATTATCAATGATAGTAGTGTATGCAATCCGATGCATATTTGATTAAGGTTTGTAGTGAAAGTAGTTGATTTCTATGATTGGCAATAGTGTTTGACTTGGGATATTCGTGAGTGGGTATGCATTGGTATGATTTATTCTAAATTGATCAAGTTGTATTGGTTACATTGGAAGATATGATGTTCTAGTATTTGAATACCTGATTTCAGAATTGATTGAGAGTGGATTTGTTTTGAAACATTATGAAAAGTGATCCAAAAAGAGTTGAGGATCACTATCTTCATAGAGGAGTTTACAACTCCCTTCTAGTAGGAGTTGGAAACTGAGAGAAGTTTGTAGATTTTTGCAGGTAGAAGGCTACGTACTCATTAAAGACTATGCTAATACAATATTCTAACAAGATTATTTATAATAGAAAAAGAAGACATAGACAAAAACAATAGTTGTTTTCTCCCGCATTAGGTTTCAACCTAAAAATACTGGTGTGCATATGATTATGTGTGTTTATGTTCTATCTGCTTCTTAACTGCTCATACTTATTGTTTAATTAATAAGTAATAGAACGATAATGCATTGATTAATGTTGTATAGAAAATAAGATAACTTATCTAGATAAACGCGGGTTTCTGTAGTAATAATTGTGTACATATGCTAGGTTCCTTTACAACCATCATGCATAAAAGTGTGTAAAATAATGATTCACTCCCCCCACCTCAATATTTTTCCTAACAGTTTTCTCCATAGACCAACCATTCAAAGTTGAAGTTTATATGTGATGGGCCTCCAAATTAGACTTAAATTGAGGCCCATCTAACCATCCTTGAACACATTAAACCTCTCTTTTTGCATTAGTTGACATATTTTTAAATTTAATATCTGCATTAGGAAGGTTTAGAGATAATTGCATACTTGGCCTAATATTATTTGTTTATATACAATATTGTGAAAATATTGGACATATTATGATGATTTGGAGGAGGATATCATCTAGGGACTTTCTCCTTGCTACAGGAGGACCAAGATATGATAATAAATAAAACTTATATGATGAAATTATTGAACAATTGTTTTAGCTCCAGTGTTTGAGAAACTCTAGGAATGTGTTCCCTATAATTTAATGCAAATTCCTAGTATTGGGAACTAGATCCACTCTTTGAGGTATTTTGAAGCGTAAATCTGCCTCCTTTCAAGGATAATGCTTCTTCGAAACTTTTTATAAGTACCAATTCAAATTTTCCACTAGGTGCATGTATTTCTTAGTCTTCTTGTGGAGAAAACTTGTTATTTAGTATCTCCACTTTAATTTCTAGTAGGGATGTACTTGGATTGATTCCAATAATGAATTTTGGTTCTATTTTTACCTTCTAAAGGTTGGTTTCCTTCCTATCACTCTGTGTATCATTGGTATTGGAGATCCCAGGAGATTTATATCCCTCTTGTACAATTTCCTTATTTTCTTTGGATGTCTTTTTTACTTTCATATCTTATTTCTGCATTTACTGTTCATGCTTGTTTTGTTGTAGGTTATATTGGTCAAATGGTTGAAGTGAGTATCTTTTCAAGTTATTTACATATTTGTAAGAATGATGCATCCTTAGAACAACTTTGAAAATTCATATTCATATTTGAGCTACTTGGATTTGTTTACCAGTTCACAAATCTAGAATTTCTCGAAGTTCCTTTTAGCAAAATAATATTAATTTTCTGATTTTTTTAGAACCTATTAATGAGCTTCATCTGAGTTTATTACACTTGGATTGAGTCATAACAAATTTCAAGTTAATAAAAAAAATCCCAACAACATTTGCACTTGATTAGGTTAAGAAGTTGATAGGTTAACTAGCTCACTAATTCTTGAATTCCCGGTTTTTAGAGTAGTAATTTTATGCTATTTTTTAGTGATTCCACTTGGAATGGAGTCCATGTACATCCCATTGCATAAATGTTTTTGTCCCATTTCATTTTCATCTAATTTTATTAGGAATTTGGTAATTTATCTCACTCATGTACCAATCCTATCACCCATGTAGCAATACTATAGCAGACCTGTAGCAATTTATTTTCAAGATTTTCCTTACTTACATTCAGTCCAAATTCATGGTAGAAGTAGATTCATAGCCTATGAAGGCTTTGATGCAATTTTGGTTGATCTGATGTTCGGTTAGGTAATCATTTAGATCTTATATTTCTTACTTCTTGAATGTTGATTTCTACAAATTAGTCTAGTTTCCTTTTCCATAATTTAATTTATGTGAAGTATGATTTCCATTTTGCAAGAGTACAATAAGACTTTCATTTCCTATAAAATATAATAGATATCTTTTAAATTTCATTTAGTTTCTAGAAAGGCATATTAGATTTTCTTAGTTTTCATTATTATTTACATGTTTGCAAATAGGATAGTTATCTTTACTGCCATTTACTTTTCAAGTAGAATATATTTTCTTATTGTTATTTAGCTTTTGGAACTTAGGATTGGATGCTTACTTAGATCTTTGTTCATTTCAATTTTTTTCATTTCCTTCTTTCACTTGCATCAAAGGGAGTCGGACTAGGAAGAGGAATATGTGTGTTGGAAATAAAATGTTGACTTCTTTTAAGTTTGTGCAAACCTAAGGTTGATAATTTAGGTTGATAGCCTCAGGAGTTACAACATTCTTGTTGCAATACTAGGGCCATCACTTTTTTGCACCATTCCTGGGAGAAGATTGAAGAAAGAAATCACTTTTTCTTGGAGTGATTCCCTCTTTGTTTTTTAGAAAAACAAAAAAATTGCATTAGGCATCCTTCGTTGTATTGCATTAGCATTTTCGTTCAATTTTTTTTGTAAAAATAAAAATAAATATTTCTTCAACACCACAAACTCCCTTACATGATCACATTCATGTAGAATAAAAATGTGTGGTGGATAAATTAGAAGGAGCCATGGAACAACCCTAGTTTTTTAGCTCATAGCAACAAGATATGAACTATCCCTCCTCTTTTAGTACAAACTCCAATGAAAAAATTCCTTTGGTATCCTCCTAGCACCCCACCTTAGTCTCAATGGTATTATCCTTCCCAATTAGGTGATCCACATTCATGGTATTATCCTCATAAAAATTTAATTCCTCGATCTCATCCATATCAACACCAACCTCCTCAATGGGGTGATCCGTATTTCCCTCAATATCCTCCATACTAATATCAATGTTATCCATCCCATCCACCTCCACCACAACAACATCCTCATTCACAACCATTTCAAAGAAAAACTCCAACTCAAATACCTGTACATCCATTTCCAAACCCAAGCAATAAATTTACTCAACCCATTTACAATCCTAAGATACAAAATCTTCAAAGAAGTCGTCTAGATTCAAATGACATTCATCTTCGATCAGAAAGAGTATTTCAAAAAAGAAATTCTCTTGCTCGTTTTGAGGAACAACATCCAAAAGAATAAGATTCAAAGGAGACTAAAGAATAATGGATTACATTTGATGGAGAGTAGCCATCAGAGTCTAAGGGAAAATAATTTCTACAATCTTATCATCAAATCCTTTATGTGTTCAAGGAGCTAATCAACAAATAGTATAAGATTTGAATGGTATAGAAAAAGAATATAGGAAGAATAATCAATATGAGTAAGGAGGCTAAGGGAATAAAAGCTATATTGAGGTTTAGTTCTAAAAAATTAACAAGGTGGAGCATCCCTCTCTTCTTCATTAGTGCTTGACATCATTAAAGTCAAAGCAGTTGGTCTCTAATATTTAGGTACATGTCAAATCATATGTTTTGAGCGTACACATGAGTTTATCTGTCATCTTGTTATGCATGACTCCATTAGAAATATTTATATACTTGAAAGAGATATTCCTTTTTTTCAAGTATGGTATGATAGAGGATTAAAAGAAAAAAAGGAAAAGTAAATAAAAGAAGAAAATATCCTAGGTGAAAACCTCCTTTGAGGTGCCTAGGGAGACATACTAGTTAAAAACATCATTGAGGCAGCTAGTAGACGTATGAAAAAATGAAAAAAATGGAAAAAAAAATATTGCTTCAGGCATGTCTCTTTGATGAATTAAAGTTCTCTCCAACCTTTGTAAGCAACAAAGAGTTGTTAGCATCAAAAGAAAAAGTTGATCCAAAACCTAGTAAAAGAAAGTAAAACTTGGGATTTATCCTCCTTTACCCAAATTATCCAATAGGACCAAGGCCATGTCAATCCATAGACCTCATCCATTTCCAACATCAACACGTATTTCCCAACCCTTTCCCATTCATTTTCCTCATTGTCCTAAAATGCTACAAGAAGGTTTTGTTTTGCTACAAGACAAGAAAAATACACATCGCAAATATTGTTTTGAACATATCTCAAAAATCATGCTTCATTTTTCTAAGGTGCTTCATAGGGAGATGTATAAGGATGATGGTAACATGCTCAATGAATATTAGAAAATTCTAATGCGCACTTTTCAAGAAATTGGCCTCCACAATTACAACTATGTTTAATTTTTCTCATGATTTGTGAATCCATTGGAAAAAAATTTTTATGGGGAGGTGAATAAGGATGATGTTAGCATGCTCAAATAATTTTAGGTCAATCCAATCTACCATTTGAGAGATATGGATAAAATAGTTCTAATACAGGAAAAATGGATCCAGAATCATGTTTTTCATTGGGAAATGTCAGGATAGGTTCATCAAACCTCCTTTACCTCTCGTCCACTCCATTTAACCAACTTCTTCTCAAGATTCCACCTTCATTCATGAAAAAATTAAAAAAAACAAAGAAAAGTTTATTTTCCTTCACCTGTTCTTCACAAGCTTTCACCACCATTAGATATTTTGTTCCTAACTCTAGGCTCACCATGATTCATACAAGTCACTGAATGCATTTCATGAAGAAAAATAAGGTTTGAATCAAGTTTTGGGGAGGGACTATATGACTACAACATGAAGGATATCAATCTTGTAGCATCCTACAAAGATTAAATAAGATCATAGACAAAGGATTGTTGCAGCTCTAGAATGAATATTCGACCACCTTTAAGTATCAAGAGGCCATCCCTAGGGAATAAATAAGTCACACCACAACTTAGGAGCAACTACAAGGTCACCAGTTCACTCCAAAAACAACATACGAAACACTGGAAAGGAGCTACATGAAAGAGAGATTGTATTAGTTAAATACATCATCAAGTTGTTGTGTTTAATGATGACCTATATGTTTAGCCTAATTAATCACTATAAATATGAACAAATCACAACCATTAATTGTGAACCTAGGGTAGTTTTGTTTATTTCAAAGTAGTATGCATTGTCTATGTCGATACACTTCAGCCAAGAGTAAAATTAAAAGGCAAAACAACGTCGCTGAATATAACTGTAGAAAGTAACACCCATGCAGAGATAAAAAAAATTCTACAAAGATGAAACCAAACTTCATGTTACGAAAGGAAAGGTGTGCCACACACTACACCAATAACTAAGTCGGCTGACTGAATATTATGTTCAACCCAATCCTGTGTGACAACATATCATAAATCTGGAAACAGAAATAAACCCATTCTGCAAATTACAGGGTGACAATAATAATTTCACACTTACAGAAAGGAACAATAATTGATCTACCACTACGCTACTGTTGCTACTATAATCCATACTAAAGAGGAAGGCCCTTCCTCCCTAGCAAGGCATAGGGATGAATTACAAATCAATAAAATTTCAACATCACAATTGTGAAAGCATCAACAAAGTTACTCTTGTATTAAGAAATCATTGTGAATTACAAGAGAAAAATAACAATACCTGTTCTCTGTTACATGGAACCGAGCTCACTTTATAAGATTGATATGTCAGAAACAAGAAACATATTAGTCATGATAATCTCATGATTCTCATGTTGATCAGTATTGAGAGAAAATATAAATCGTTCCAACAAGTTATAAATATAATGCTTATTGTTGTTACAACATTTATCAAAATCACAATTGTCTTGATTTTGTAGCCATACATAAATAATACAATCTTCATGACAACTTTCCTATGGAATAATACCCATGGCCTTAGATGGTTGTGGAGTGGTCAATGTCCCACGGTGTAACAACAATTCATAGTGTAACAACAATTCTTGAGGTGTAAAAGCAACACCTGAGGTGTAACAACAAGCACTCAGAGTCCATTGTTCATCATTTGGTTGTGGTTTTGGAAGTATCACTTGAAAGAAACAGAGTCATAGATCCTTTTTTCCACAATTGCCTCAGTTCGCCATAAAAAAGGATATCATCTAATTTATATTTAACAAAAATAGAAAAATAATATGACATAAAAAATATGAACACTTATAACCAGGAAAAATGTAATTGTGATGTAAAGTCCATGGGTCCAAAAGTGAAATGGTCAAGGATAAAAGAAAAAAGATATCCAAAATATGCACAAATAGTGCACCCAATATCTCTCCCTAGCTGAAGCAATTGCATGTCCTCGTGAAAAACACTTCAGAGCCTATTTTTATGCTTCATATGCAACTATGTCAGATTGTAAACATTAGCGATGTCTTCCTTAGCAACCTTGTACCCTTGACTGGCCATCAGCTGATGTGGCCAAGATTCCTCCTCGTAATCACATGATTGATACCAAGGTTGGTACTCCTCCACTGGTAACCAAAATAGAGTATATTTTAACCCTAGTCCAATCTAGAGGGTATCCAATAACCCTACAATCCTGGCATATTCTGGGTCCCGTGAAACAACAACCACAAAATTTTGAAAACCAAATGGGTCGCTTTCCTGGAATCATTCGATACTAACCTCTATCAATTTGTATCACCCTGTTAGTGCACGAAACTTCATCTACACAGAAACATTGAGCTAGATCTCCACAATCCTCCTCTTATAAATAGTTGCCTGCTCCTTGTAATTCGAACACTCAAAACTTTCCTAAAGAGTCGCATTAATTTTGCACCCATCTTTGTTTCATCTTGGATCATTAGTGTTTCCTTTTCTTCATTTGCATCCAGCGACTTCATAGACATATGGAAATCTATCCGACTTTTCATAAAATAAATGAAGGCATGCAACTGCAAATCGCTCATGTTAGAAAGAATGTTCGCAATCATTTGCATATTAACATGTTCATAGATCATGTTATAAAGAAAAAACTTACAAAGCAATCTTCGATCTTGGAAGTTCCAAGCACAAAAGAATGTCCAAAAAAATTTGGGTGGAATTACCCAAATAAGGTCTATTTTCATAGATCACATTCAATTGAAGCAAGAAAAATCGATCCCACAAAAGGATTGGGTAGGTTGGAGAGGGTCTTCTACACCCTACTAGATCTAGGGTGAGTTCATGCAGCTTGTGTTTGTCATTTGATAAATCTCGAACCTCATCTTGTAATAGCTGCAACTGCTCTTATTTATTTTTAATAACTTTCTCTTTCCCTTGTTTTTCCCATTTTCTTCCAAATACTTCTAAGCACATTTCTCCTTGAGTGATTTTACTACTTTCTAGTGTGCCACTAGTGATATCACTCCTTCCTCCAATAGGAGTGTCTATGGCTTCTACTTTTATAATTCAGGTATCAATAGAATTTTCTTAGAACACCATCCTAATTTAGGACCCTATGTTCCTCTACATCCACTATCACTTGGGGGTCTAACAGCATCCCGAGGATTGAGTTGCTCCATCTCAGTCACTAGTTCTTGTGTAACAACAATGTCATCAACAGGTTCTTGTGTAAAAATAGCACCATCAATGGGTTCTTATGCAACATTCTCTTCTTTTTGTCCTTGATCATATTCTGCCTCTACTAGTAGTTCTTGTGTAACAACAGTGTCATGGACAGGTTCTTGTCTATCATCTCCCAAGTCACCACCTATGGAATGCTCTGTTTCAGTTGCTGGTTCTTGTGTATCAGCAGTGTCGTCAATGGGTTCTGCCCTCATTTTGTTCACTACATATACCAGGGTATCCACGCCTGAGACCCTTTATTATGTTCCATTTACTTCTAATTGTTGCTTTATTTTTTCAGTTTCCTCTTCTAAAATTTTGATTTTAAGTGACAAAGATTGAGTCTCGTCCTTACTTGTTAGATAGTCTTCTTCTAGATGGCATTGTTTCCCCTCTTTCTACTTCCTCGTGTCCTTGTTTGGTCCCTAGCTAGATAAAAGTGAAGGTTCTGACCACAAACTGACTTTTACCCTTTTCTTCGGCATTTTTCCACCTATGAGCTTCTTCAATGACCTTTTCTCAAGCTTGCCCCCTAAAGGTTGGTATTTTCCAGTCTCCTCTACTTCCTTTGGGGTGTTAGGGATTCGCCTCTTGTGGGAGGCCATTATATTTCTACTCATGAATTCTTCCCAGCTTCTACCTTGTCATTCCAAAGCATCTAGTAAAATCAATTTAATTAAACCATGGTTGGTGACACAAGTCTTTGAGTGCGCAACAGTTTTTACAGCCATATACATGTGCTTGATGTTTTCTAGCAAAAAATATGGAATGTTAATGAGCTACTTATGCCATAGGTGGTTCGGTAGTGAGAAATGGTAGTTCAATACAATCATTTCCCTTCCTTGACAAGTGGTATACTTGATAATGTATAGGTAAACGTCTCCCCATGGTTGAGGGAGTGACAGTTTGTCAATTCCCCTACCCTTCTGCTCCAATTGTTCCTCTCCTTGAAGGAATTTAGACTTAAGAGAAGGGTCATCATTTTTATTACCAAACCACCATTCCCCCACATGTAGTGATGTTACATGAGAAATCACTTCTTCTGTGACTTCAAGCTTTAACCCTTGGACTTCCATTTGATTTCTATACAAGTTATGAGCAAATTCCATGGCTATCGTCCCCTCCAATCCTAAGAGACATTTGAAAAATTCAAACCAGCTCACTTCCTTAAAGACATGGCATGTGTGAGGTAAATTCTCCAACACTTCCATCCAAGTGGGCTCCTATTAGACTATTTCTCCTCCCATCTCCACCCCAAAACTATTTACTCTACTCTAGCTCTTAGAATTTTGGAATGAAGGTGCAATGCTCGCTGAGGTTGATGTTAGTGTTGTAAAAGGAAATTAAAATGATGATTTCAAGTTAAGGAAGATTGTACTGCATATGGTATGGTTCCATTGTTGGTCTGAATCATGGAGATCTAGCATCAAATGTGTTTCAATTCTTGGCATGATTGGAATAAAGGGGTGATCATGAGAAGGTTTTAATAATGATTATTGGTTATAAATTCGAGATCATAGATTACAAGATGACTCTTCCTCTCCCCTGATTTTAATGTGACATTCGTCCTCAGTCATCTAAAGAGATGCCTTATTTAACTTCCATAATTGTTAAATAGAGGGAAAAGGTGATATACCCCCATGTGACATACCTGGCATGATGTGGTAAAAATTGATGACAATAATTAATTACGACGAAGATGTGCTTGTTGTATAAGTTTCTCCTGCAGCATAGTGCTAATGAATACTCTTATTTTCATATTGTGGCTAACAATTTCTTTGGTATGGTTGCTCACAAGTTGACAGTTGCTACACATGTAACAAAAACACGATTTCCACACTATTTGTACTTATTTACATACTTATTTTTAAAACACTTACAAAGAGAATTTACGAACATATTCTAATAGAACTTGTAATAGCATCAAAAGTAGATTATACACGAGTTGAAAAATGTTGTTACGGAGAGAAAAGAAATGTGTAACCACCACCAATAGAAGTTGGTTTTTATCTGTCACAATTGATCTTCCTGCGCCCCAAAAGATGCTTTCAGAGACAGATTTTTGGTTATATGTTTTTTATTATTCTTTTTTTTTTTTTATGTTTGGTGTAATAGCTTCAAACAAAAGTTGGTTTTCAGCTGTTACACTTAGTGGAAAATTAAGAAATTGAAAAAAACTACCAATAGAAGCTGGTTTCCATTTATCACAATCGATCTTCCTGCATTGCAGAAGAGGTTTTCACAGTCAAATTTTTGTTTATATGTTTTTATTATTCCCTTCTTTCTATTTTGGGTGTAATAGCTTCAAATAGAAGTTGGTTTTTAGTTGTTACACTTAGTGGAAAATTAAGAAATTGGAAACACAAGGGAATTATCCCTTTCCTTTGTAATCTGAAGGTAAGAATCCTTGACAATGTTGATGAATGATTCCTTTGAAGTGGGTTTGTGATATAGCTAAAGATGGTGCCCATTAGCAAACAATGATTTCCTAGCACTGTCAATGGTTACTAAATTTACAGTCCCATTGTCAAATATTGTGTCAACTTCCTAAGCACCTAGCCACTTGGTGCAGAGCTTCCCTCTAAAATCCTTAAATCTTGAATCATACAATAAAGCCCAATCTCCCTTTTGAAATTTATTCTTTTTAATAAATTTATCATGCCACTTAGCTCTCTACTTTTAGACAGTGTTTGTTTGGTAAGTGGCAGCTAACTATTTCTCATCTAGTTCATTAAGCTGATTCAACCATTATTTCTATGCTATTGCTAGATCCAAATTCACTTGGAGCAATGTTCTTAATGTCTTAATTTCAAATTCTATAAGAAACTAAGAACTTTTACGATACACTAATTTGTAAGGTGAGAACCCTATAATATTCCTCCATATACTCTGGTAGGCCCACAACACCTCTAGAAGTTTATCAACTCAACTTCTTCGATGGTTAGCTACAATATTGGTAAGAATGCCCTCAATAACCTTTTTGGTGCTTTCCACATGGCCAATCACTTGTGGATGATAAGGCGAAGTGATTTTATGGTGGATTTTATATTTTTCAACCAGGTTTTGAATCAAATGAGATGTGAAATGAGGACCTCCATCTATCGCTATCTCCCTTGGTACTCCAAAGCAGACAAAAATTTATTTGAATAAGAAGTCTAAAACAGCTTGCTCTATAGCTCTGGTTAATTCTTTCACCTCAACCCATTTTGTGACATAGTCGATGCAGACCAGAATGTAGAATTTCTATTGTGATGACGAGTTAATTGTTCCTACAAAATGTAGAGCCCATTTCTCAAATGGTTCTAAGAGTATTTGTGGTCACAACAACATCTCATTTGACTGAAGTGGTTGAGCCATTCTCTAGTAGCTATTACATTCCTTCCCAAATTTCTTAGCATCCTATTAAGAGTACCTTGTATCTTGTTCTTTTACTTGCAAAGTGAGCTACGCAAGGTTCATCGTGGCAAGCTCAAAGGATATCAAAAATTTCATTCTCCCTTACACATCTTCTGATATAATGATCTGGCCTAGTGTGATAGAGATTTCCTTCTATCCATTAGGATCTAGCATTTTTCTGAATGATCCTTCTCTTTTCACTTGCACCCCTCAAACCCCCTCTGACCCCCCTGCTATGCAATCGGTGCAATGAAAGGGGGGCTTTGCCCCCCCTCTAACCCGTAATTAATTACATGGGCTAGTCATGGAAAGAATAAAACACAACCCAACATTCTCCCACTTGTTGTTTTCTTTCCACAGGGGGGCACAAGAGAGCTTAGTTAGTCATCTAGCCTTGCAATGCCCATTATTTTTCTACACCAAGAGAACTTCTCAGAGCTCACAAATTTTGTCAATGCATTTGCAGTATTATTCAAAGTGTCCAACTTTACTAGCAATACCTTTTTGTCTTCTATCACATCCATCACAAAGTGATACTGAACATCGATGTACATTGTCTTTGAATGATATGCAGGGTTCTTTGCTAAGAAGATTGCACTTTGGCTGTCACACTCTAGCCTTATAGCTCCCTATACTGACCTGATACTTGAACACAATCTTTGCAACCAAACTGCTTCATTTCTTGAATGAGTGGCTTTCATGTTTTCTGCCTCTGTAGTTGATAGTGCCACTACATATTGTTTCTTACTCATCCAACTGACTACACCTCCAAATAGGTTAAACATATACCCACTTGTAGATATTCTCTTATCCAGATCTCCAACCCAGTCTGCATCAACAAAGCCACAAATATCCAATACTCTGTCCAATCCTAGTCTTCCTTAGTAGCACAAACCATAATCACCAGTGCCATGCAAATACCTGAAAACTCGTTTCACTGTTGTCTAGTGCTCCTTCCCTGGTTTTGACATAAACCTACTCAATACTCCCACTACATCTGTAATGTTTGGTCTAGTATAGACCATTGCATACATTAGGCTACCGACTGCACTTGCATATAGAACACAGTACATCTCCTCTTCCTCTTCTTGTGTCTTGGGACATTGTTCAACAGATAACTTCACACCTATAGGAATAGGAACTTTCACCGATTACTATCCTGCACATTAAACCTTTGCAGTATTGTCTCGGCATACTTCCTCTAGTTTAACCAGATCTTCCTCTTTTCTCGGTCTCTTTTAGTATTCATGCCCAAAATATAGTTTGCAGCACCAAGATCTTTCATGTCGAATTTGGAGGACAATTGGGTCTTCAACTCCTAGATAATTTCTTTATCATTTCCAACCAACAACATATCATCCACATATAAGACTAGATAAATAACATAGTCACCAATTAATTTAAAATACACATTGTGATCTGCTTTGCTTTTGGTGAAGCCAAGTCCCCGTATAAATGTATCAAATTTTTGATATCCCATACTTGGTGACTATTTTAACCCATATAGAGACTTCTTTAACTTGCATACCAGTTTTTTCTTACCCTTCACCACAAAGCCCTCAGGTTTCTTCATGTAGATTTCCTCTTCTAGATCCCTGTGAAGAAGTGTTGTATTCACATCCATCTGTTCTACCTCAAAATGAATAACAACAACAAAATATAAAAGTAATCTAATAGAAGCTACCTTGGAAATAGGAGAAAAAATAAAACCAAAATCAATTCCTAGCACTTGGGAATAACCTTTTGCTACCAACTGAGCTTTGGATTTCTCCACCTTTCCTTTTGCATTTGTCTTCTTCTTGAACACCCATTTGTTGCCAATGGCTTTCCTTCCAACCAACAACTCCACCAGATACCAAGCTTCATTTTTTGCAAAGATGCCATTTCATCAACCATGCCCTCTTTCCATAGTTTTCCATACTCTGAATCTACTGCTTCCTTCATAGTTTTGCAATCATCTTCAGTAATAGATAAAGAAAAATTTGAACAGAAAGAAGATGGACTATACCTTTCTGGCTACCTTCTTTCTTGCACTGATATTCTCACACCTAGAGTTTTCGAAATACCCTGAGATGTGAGAGAGAGGGCTTCTTACCAGTCCATACCTCTTGTGGAGTCTTACCCTCCAACGCTGATGAAGGTAATCTATTGACCAGGTAACATGTTGTCTCCACTGCCTCTGCACAAAGCATGCTTCTTGCCCTTTCCATCAACATCTTGTTCATTCTTTCTACAACTACATTTTTCTTGGGTGTGTATGGAGTAGTATTCTACCATGCTATACCACACTTCTTATAGAATTATTCAAATTCCTTATTGCAAAACCCTCCACCGTTATCTTTCCTCAACACCTTTATCTTCTTCTCTGTCTGGTTTTCCACCAGAGCCTTAAATTCTTTAAACCTGTCAAATACTTCATATTTCTTCTTAAGGAAATATATCCATGTATTCCTTGATAATTCATCTATAAATGATACATAGTACACAGACTTACCCAGTGATGGAACCTTCACAGGTCCAAACACATCATTGTGCACAAGTTCTAATATCTATTTCGCCCTCTTACCACCAGAGGCGAAACTCACCCAATTCTTCTCCCCATATACACAATTTTCGTAGAAATCAAAATCTAGAGAGCTATTATTCATACCTTTTACCATACCTTTACCATGAAGTATTCAAAGGCCCTTCTCTCCAATATGTCCAAGCCTTTGATGCCACAATATTGTCTTCTCTCCAGAGACCACTAGATTTTTTTCTCCACTTTTAGGAACAATAGAACTATTGCACCCATCAACAATAGTGCTACCTTGCACCTTTTACATAATTCCAATTCAAACTCCCCACATAAATACCAGTGCCCCCCGAACCCTCTTACAGATATCCTTCTCAAACAATGTTTTTACACCTGCATCAGCCAGCTTGCTTACAGAAATCATATTTCTAGCTAATGCAGGAATATGCAGAACACCTGAAAGTTTTCTAACCCTTCCACCTTACAACTTCAACTTTACTTTTCCATGACCAACAATTCTAGCCTTCCTGTCATCACCCAAGAAGACATCACCACCATCATATTTCTCATACTTGCAGAACCACTCTCTATGGGGAGTGAAGTAAAAGGATGCACCTGAGTCAATCAACCATGACTCATGATCTACATGTGTACTTGAAGAAGCCAAGTACACATCCCTGCCTTCATCTGAGGTGGTTTTCATCTTTGTAGAAGGAGCATCATCAGATTCATTTTCTTTATTAGGATCTTTAGATTTACATTCCCTTTTAGAGTGCCCTTCCTTTCCGCATTTCCAGCACACCACCTTTACAGGTTTTCCTGGAGATTTAGATCTCCCTCTAGATTTAGATCTCTCGCTCGATGACTTAATTTAGTTTCTGTTCTAGGACCATCCTCGTACAGAAAAGGCATCACCATTTTGGATCTCCATATTTTTCTATCTCATCTCCTCCATCAGTAAGGATGAGACTATTTCATCAAACTACAAGGCAGTTGTATTGCTACCTATTGCAATAACCAAACTAGCCCATGAATCTGGTAGAGTACACAACAAACTGATGCACTTATCATCATCTTAAATTTTAATATCAATAGATAATAGCTGACTTACCACAGTATCAAATGCGTTCAGATGCCCTATCACCAATTCTCCATCTTTCATCCTCAAGTTATACAGTTTTTTCCATAGGAACAGTTTATTCACCAAAGACTTATATTGGTACAAATTCCCTAACTTGTCCCACAAAGCCTTCGCCGTAGCTTCCCCTGATACATTCAGCAATACTGAATTTGAGACACACAATCTTATTGTTCTCTCTGCCTTCTGATCTAACTTCTTCCATTCTTCATCGGACAATCTCGTTGGTTTAGTACCTGGAACTACCGTGATCCACTAATCTTTTTCCACAAGATAATCCTCCATCTTGAGTTACCATAACTCAAAACTCTAACCATTAAATTTCTCAATCTCTATCTTTCCACTGCTCACCATCTTCTTTCATCACTAGAATCGATCTCGCAGATCTGCCATTTAATAGGGTCTACCACAGGCTCGATTGAAACCCCTCAACAATAAAGGCATCCCCTTGAAGCCAAAACAACTCCGATACCAAATGTAGGTTTTAACCCTGTACAAAAATTACCTGCATACAAAATCTACAACACATATAGACAGAGATTTTCCCCTAGATCCCAAAACTGGGACTACCAACTTCATTTTTCATTATATTCCTCTCAATGTTACAATACATATTTATACATGCTGAAGCATCCAATACCATGGACCAAAAACCATTGCATCCAAAGCCATGTGCGAAAATCATGCAGAAAACCATAGGTAGGTCTACCCAACCTAATATAGGGTCCAAAAAGCAAACTTTTCCAGGGCGCTACCCTGGACCCCATAGACGGGGGTTACTTGCACCCCTCAAACCCCCTGTGATCCCCCCGCTACACATTTGATGTAATGAAGGGGGGGCTTCATGCCCCCTCTAACCCCTAGTTAACTACGTGGGATAGTCGTGGAAATAATATAACATAGCCCAACACAATGTCCCACAGTGTAACAGCAATTCATAGTGTAACAACAATGCCTAAGGTGTAACAACAATGTTGAGTTGTAGCAACAAGCACTCCAAGTCTGTTGTTCATACTTTGGCTATGGTTTTTGAAGCATCACCTAAAAGAAATAGATCCATAGAGCCTTTTGTCCACAATTTCCTTGGTTAGCCATTAAAAGTGATATCATGTCATTCATATTTAAAAAAAAATAGAAAAATAATATGTCATAACAAAAATGAACACTCAGAACCAAGGAAAATATAATTGTGACGTAATTTCAACGGGTTCAAAGGTGAAAATTTTAAAGGATAGGGGAAAAAAGGCATCCAAAATATGCACAAATCCTGCACCCAACACTATCCAAAAGAAAGAAGATGAAATATAGAACGTCTAGATTACGGGCAATAATTCATCATCCCAAAAACATCATGCATGCTTATACAATAAACAGACATTAAGTAGCCATGGGTATGTATTGTTCTTCACCTCTCATGTTAGCTATATTATGGTTAGAAAAATGCTTTTGAATGCACACAAGAGAAGGTTTTATAGGTTGGAAGTGGCTATTAAACTTGACCACCGAAAAGTAGTAAGACAATAGTTTACTCAAGAAATCATGAAAAACGTTGGATGATAATTAAAAGGAGTGGACCAATGTGTGTAAGAATTTACAAACATGGTCGTTGGGAGACAACTCATCCAACATGTTGAAGGAGTAAGAGATTAGATATAGCTTCATTTATACCAAGATGTCATTCAAAAAATGGTAAGAGAAACCCAATACTTCATTGAAGGTCAGATATATTCTACCAGGGGCTGCCTAGGGTGCTACAAAAGAGCTACATGCTAGGTTTATAGGTGTTATATGAAGGGCTATAGGATGTGATACCACTACTATAGGAGTACCTGAATATCTACAAGAACATAGAAAAGATGCTACAAGGATAAATTAAGAGGAGAAAGGGAGCCCAAACCACCTGTAATTTTCCTCAAAACAGTTAGAAATAATGGAGAAATGGTAATGTGGTTGTAACGTTACCTCTTACTTTAGGAGTTGTTCCTAGAATTTAGGAGGATGGTTTCAACTACCTATTTTTCAGTCATGTATTTAATATGTAATAGCCATTCATTGTAATGTATTGAGTGAACGAGAGAGAGAGAGTCTCCTCCTTGTATGAGTGCAGTCTCCAGGTGATGTACACACCTGTGAGCTGCAACTCCTTCTGATTAATTCAAGTTTTATTATTTTTATCTTGGTATCAGAGCTTAGGGTAGAGGTAGCCTTAGCTTTTGTTTTTTTTGTTTTTGTGGGATGTATCATTAGTTGCACATGTGTACATGTAGAGATAGCTGTGTGATCAGGTGGACCTGCAGTAACACCTGAAGCGAGAAGGCGTCAGATGACTGATCATCTCTGAGCCAAAGGAAGGGTTGGAGAGAAAATTCGGAGCGAAATTTTTTTTTTTAGAAGTTGTGTAGCGATTGGCGGAGATTTTTCAAGAACAGTCGCGCCATTGGCATGGGAGTTGAGCTGAAAATCGTGCCAGAGAAAAGAGAGACCAAATTGGCGCGGATCCGTGGTCGATAAGCGCGCCAATTTTCCTGCACATCGTGAATTTTAATTTTTCGGGATTAGCGTGTATTTGGCGTCGATTGGAGCACCAGCCCTTTCTCTCTGAAAATCTGCAATTTTTTGTTGTAGATCAGCAGAGGCCCGCTGGAGGCACGTGGAGATTCTACTCGGTGGCAGCAGATTTGATTTGCCCGGTGGTGGCGAATCGAGATCCTTGATTAGCTCCGTGGCAGCAGATCGGATCTGCCCAGTGGTGGTGAAGTGAGATCCTTGATCAGCTCGGTGGTAGCAGATCGGATCTGCCCGGTGGTGGCGAAGTGAGATCCTTGATCAGCTCGGTGGTAGCAGATCAGATCTGCCCGGTGGTGGCGAAGTGAGATCCTTGATCACAGCTTGTGTAGCAGATCGGATCTGCCCGGTGGTGGCGAAGTGAAGTCCGTGATCTGTTCAGTGGCAGCAGATCGGACTTGCCCGGTGGTGGTAGTTTTAAGTGTTCAGTTGGGCGAAAATGAACAAAAGTTTGGAATCATACCTCCACGAGTCTGGCAAGCTCGATGGAACGAATTTCTCCAACTGGAAGTTCAAAATGCAAACTTTGCTGGAGAGTGCGAACGCGTGGTCGATCGTCTTGGGAAATGAACAGAGAGATGGAAATGCAACCCAAGAACAGGAATGGGATAAGAGAGAAACAAAGGCAAAAGTAATATTGAAGATGTCTGTCAAAGATAACATTATCCCTCATATTCGAGACTGCAAGTCGGCCACAGACATTTGGAATACAATTAAGGGTCTGTACGAGACATAGAACTCAAATCGTGTTCTAGCACTAAAAGGGAAATTGTTTGCATTAAAGATGGGCGAGAATGAATCAGTTGGTGGATTCATGGCCAGAGTTAAGGATTTGAAAGACCAATTGGGAGCCATTGGAGAGAAGGTATCAGATTCAGATCTGGTTACACTTACACTGAACAGAATGACAGATGAATATCAGACATTCATCTCAGCATTGTCAGCAAGGGAGAAAGCCCCCTTGTTTGATGAACTGATAGCGATTCTGCTCCAGGAGGAGGAGCGACGACAGAATCTAAAGACTTAGGGCAATGATCTTGCTCTGATGGCGAAGAGAAGAAAACACAGAGGAAAGTCGCGCCAGTACCAACAACAACAACAACAACCGTAGCAACAGCAGAAAGGAGCCAACTCCTTTCAAGGGAAATCATCTAGAGGTATGACTGATACCTATGTTAAGAGATGTTTTTATTGTGGAAAGGTTGGTAACCATATCACAGAGTGTTACAAGAAGCAAGTCGATGAAAGGAGAAGCAAACAGAAGAAACATCAAGGTTGTTTTGTTGAAGCCGAAGAAGATGAAGATCACAACTATGATCTTAGGCTATTTACAGTCGACTGTGCACTTTCTGCATCAAGAGGAGATGATGATAATACATGGTATGTTGATTCAGGTGCATCCTTGCACATGACTGGTAAGAAAGAATATTTTGAGTTTCTTGAAGAATCTGCATGTGGATCCAAAATTTATTTGGGTGATGACAGTGGGTATGAGATCAAAGGTTGTGGAGATATTCCTGTGAAACTACCAAGTGGCAATATCAAACATCTCAAAAATGTTTTATATGTTCCAGGAATCAAAAGGAATTTGATCTCTGTCTCTATGATAACAGACCAGGACATGCAGGTACAATTCTTCAAGAATGGATGTGTCATTCAGGATAGCAAATTGGAGACAGTTGCAACAGGAGTACGCATGGGGAATTTGTATAGATTGGATGCAAGGAGCATACCACAACAGGCGATGGTTGCAGCAACATCAACAACTGAGAATCTCTGGCACCAGAGATTTGGACATATCAATCTACAAGATCTCATCCTGCTTAAAAATAAAGGTATGGTCGATGGACTTCCTGCTTTACATAATGTCAAATTGGAATGTGATGGTTGTGCATTAGGGAAGATGCATAGAGATGAATTCCCTGTGCATGTCAACAGAAAACAAAGAGATATCCTAGAGCTAGTGCATACAGATATCTGTGGACCTGTGCATACTAGGTCTTTAGGAGGTGCATATTATTTTCTATTGTTTGTAGATGATTGCACTAGGTTCCCTTGGGTGTATTTTTTAAACAACAAGAGTCAAGCTTTCAGATATTTTAAAGAATTTAAAGTGATGATAAAGAACCAAACAGCAAAGAAGATAAAAATTCTCCGCTCAGATCAAGGGGGGGAATACAGGTTAAATGAGTTCATGAACTTCTGCAAGCAGCATGGGATTATACAACAGTTTACAGTCCCACACACTCCATAGCAGAATGGAGTAGCAAAACGCAAGAACAGGACCCTGGTGGAGTGCGCTAGAAGCATGCTTCAAGGTAAGGGAATTTCTAATGGTCTTTGGGCAGAAGCCATTAATACTGTTGTTTATTTAAAGAATAGGAGTCCCACCAAATGTTTAGGCTTCAAAACCCCTTTTGAAGCATTGTTTGGACTCAAACCAGCAGTTGATCTTCTAAGAACATTTGGATCTAAAGATTTTTCTCATATACCGAAACCAGATAGGAAAAATCTAGATCCCAAAGCCTTGAAATGCATATTTGTAAGATATGGCATAGAATATAAACTGCACAAGGCACTCTATGGATTGAAACAAGTACCCAGGTCATGGTATGATAAAATTGATTCATTTTTTGTTCAGCATAGTTTCCATAAGAGCCTCAACGATCCAAATCTGTACACCAAGATAAATAAATAGAGGCAAATTATTTTGATTTCTTTGTATGTAGATGACATGATAATAACAGGGAAAGCAAATAGTTTAATCGAAGAAATCAAGCAGCAAATGTCACAGGAATTTGAAATGAAAGACCTTGGCGATCTTCATTATTACCTAGGACTGGAAGTGTGGAAAGATTCTGGTCAAACTTTTCTAACTCAAGGAAAGTATGCCAGAAACCTATTGGAAAGATTCAGAATGGAACAGTGTAAAACAACAGCAACACCATTGCAACAGAACCTCAGGTTAAGCAGTGACGATGGCACAAAACAAGTGGATGCTACTTTGTATAGATAGCTAGTGGGAAGTTTGATATATCTTACGACAACTAGGCCTGATTTGGCATACTCTGTTAGTGTGCTGAGCCAGTTTATGTCTAGACCACTTGACAATCACTGGAATGCAGCGAAATGTGTGTTGAGATACCTTAGTGGTACTTGTAATTATGGTATTTTATACACTGACAGTTCTGATGTTACTTTAGCAGGTTATTCTGATTCTAATTGGGCAGGTAACCTGGACGATCGTAGATCCATCACAGGCTATGCATTTAGCATTGGATCCGGGGTTATTTCATGGTGCACCAAAAAGCAAAGTACTGTAGCGTTATCGTCATGTGAAGCAGAGTACCAGACGTTGTGTGCAACTACATACGAAGCCATTTGGTTGAGGAGATTACTTAGTGACGCAGGCGAAGGACAAAAAGCAGCAACCAGCATCAAAACAAACAATCAAAGCATAATAAAGCTTTCATACAATCCAGTTTTCCATAAGAATACTAAACATATAGATACTCAGTTTCACTTTGTACGGGAAAAGATACAGTCTAAGGAAATTTGTGTGGATTATTGTAATACCTGTGATAATTTAGCTGACATCTTTACTACGCCTCTAGGGCGAATAAAGTTTGAGTTACTTAGAGGGATGTTAGGTGTGCACAATAACCCTTTCTTCATTACGGGGGGAGTTAGAAATAATGAAGAAATGGTTATGTGGTTGTAACGTTACCTCTTACCTTAGGAGTTGTTCCTAGAATTTAGGAGGATGGTTTCAACTACCTATTTTTCAGTCATGTATTTAATATGTAATATCCATTTATTGTAATGTATTGAGTGAACGAGAGAGAGAGAGAGTCTCCTCCTTGTATGAGTGCAATCTCCAGGTGATGTACACACCTGTGAGTTGCAACTCCTTCTGATTAATTCAAGTTTCATTATTTTTATCTAAAACCCCCATGAACATAAAGGAGTCATCTTGAAAATTGTAAGTGGCCTCCTCCCTCCTCACTTTCCATATTCATAGAGAATTTTTCTTGCTACATGCATCCTATAGCAAACCCTAGTGAAAGTAAATTCCTTCGAAAATTATATTTCCTCATATAAGAAAGGAAAGGAAGGAGTAGTGGAATTTTTTAACTGAGGTAGGGGGTACCATTCATCTCCCCCTCTAACAAAAAAAGCATAAAACACCCTCTACACACTAGAATACTCAAAGAAAAGTCTTTGAAATTCCCTTCAAATAATCTAAGGAAGTAGTAGTAGAATTCGTGGGAGGACGTTTCAATCAAAGAGAGACACATATCTTGTGAGGGGAGGTTGATTCTTCTAAATTCCCATCAATATAGGTTTCTTTATGAGCTAATGTCTGAGATAGAGTTACCAATTCCAACTAGGTTCAATGTTCCACATTTCATCCTTCAGACTATCATTAAAATGAACCAGAGTGAGGAAAGGAGGAACCATCACATTTCCCATCATGGTGCATGAATTCATTGTCATGAATTCCTTAAGCCACCTCAATAAACCCATGTGTGGACTGAATTTTTAGACTTAGATAGAGAGGAATTCCTTGAAACACAAGCCCTAACCACAACACAACAAGAAGAGACACCAAAATCTATTGTTGGAGGTAGGAAGTAAGAGGAAGTGGAAGAGAAAAAGGAAGGAGAAAAGAGAGATGAAGAAGAAGGAGGGGAATAGAAGGTAGAGGAAGAGACACCTAAAGCTCTCTCAAGATCTCCAAAGATAGAAAAATAGGGGCAGTAAGTAAGCCTCTTTCGAGAAAACATAGCTAGTACAAGAGAAACAAAGGTGCTATAGGAGAAATAGAGTTGCCACATGAGAAACAAATTTTATACAAGGAGGGACAATTTTCTAGAAGAGAAGACAATGTGCTATAGGAAAGTCCAGTGACCTGCAAAAGACCCTAATTTTGAGAAATTTCATCCCCAAAGCCTAGGGTTCAAAGGAAAACATCTGAAGGAGGTGCAAACACTTATTTCTCGTTTCCATATGTGAACAAGAAGGCTGCAAAATTTTCATTGTTTTTTAGTAGTGTAGCGTACGGGAAATGTATTATAAAAGTTGATGAAAAAAAATGAAATGTGGATGTTTTCTTCAAATTAAGCGTGATGAGAAAGGGAATTTCAATTATTTTTATAAACAGGGAATTGCCTTACACGGCCATGAAGATGAAACAAAAGAAGAAGTTGTTGAAGAAGAGGAAGAGGATGGAGCAAGAGAATATGTGCCAAAATTTATTCTAAGGTAGCTTGGGATGTTAGGGAGGCCACCAGGGTGATGAATGAGCCATAGTTATGTCACTAAGTTGCTCAAAGGATGAGCAACACTTTCAGTTGGGGATACTATGCATCTCCAGATTAGGAATAAATTAACGCCCATATGACAATCGTTCAACACATTAAACCTCTCTTTTTTCATTACATGACATATTTTTAACTTTAATATGTTCATTAGGAATGTTTAGAGAAATTGCATATTTGTGCCTAATATTATTTATATTTGTAGGATATTGTGAGAATATTGGGAAAATTATGAAGATTTGGAGGAGGAGATAATATAGGGACTCTCTCCCTATTACAGGAGGATCAATATTGGATAATAAATTAACATGATATGATGAAATTATAGAACACACTCTAGAGCTCCAGTGATTGAGAAAATCTAGGAATGTTTTTTCAGTCATTTAATGCGAATTCCTAGTGTTGGGAACTAGATCCACTTTTTGAGGGATTTTGGAAGGGAAATCTACCTCATTTGAAGGAGAATTATTCCTCATCACTATGTATAAGAACATATTCAAATTTTCCTCTAAGGGCATGTATTTCTTACTCTTCTTGTGGAGAAATTTTTTTATTTAGTAGCTACACTTTCATCTCTAGCAGGGATGTACCTAGATTGATTCAAATAATGAAGTTTAGCTCAATTTTTAGCTTCTAAGGCTTCATTTACTTTAATATACTATGATTATCATGGTCCTTGCCCATATGAGGAACCTCAGAGCCCTCTTGTACAATTTCTTTATTTTCTTTGAATGCATTTTTCACTTGCATCTCTTCTTTCTTCATTTACTATTCATGTTTCTTTTATTGCAAGTTATATTGGTCAAATTATTGAAGTGATTTTTTTTGTCACATTATCTACAAAGTCACAATCATGATGAATCCTTAAAACTTCTTTGAAAATTCATCTTCTTCATTGAGCTATTTGGATTGGTTTTTTCTTTTTTTGGTAGGTAAGCACCCACGAGGGATTTGAACCAATGACCTATCACAAGGAGTGCCTTAACAGTGCACCCATTCACTATCAATCCAAAGCCCCGTGGGCGAAGCTACTTGGATTCCTTCATTAGTTCTCAAATCTAGAATTTTTGGAAGTCTGTTATAGAAAAATACTAGTAATTTTCCTTTTTCTTAGAACATATTAATGAGTTTCATTTGAGTTTATTCCACTTTTATTTGGTCATAAAAAAATTCAATTTAATAAAAACATTCACCCCATATAATTATCACTTGATTAGTTTAGGGATTTGATAGGTTAACTAGCTCACTAATTTTTAAATTCCCTATTTTAGAGTAGTAATTTTCTGCTATATTTTAGCACATGTTGACTAGGGTATTTTTCAGTGAATCCACTTGGAATGGAATCCTAGGAAATCCTAATTAATAAAAAAATTATGCCATCTCATTTTCATATTATTTTCTTCACTATTCAACAAGTTATCTCTCTTTTAGCAATCATATGTCTCCTGTAGCAGTGCTATAACAGACTTGTAGAATTTGTTTTTCGATATCTTTATTGCCTAGTTTCCCTCCAAATTCATGGTATAGGTATATTTATAGTCTATGAAGGCTCTAATTGAATTTTGGTTGAGCTGAGGCTTGGATGGGTCTCCATTTAACCCTTATATTTCTTACTTCTTGAATGTTTATTTCTGTAAATTGGTCGAGATTCCTTTTTCGCAATTTACTTTATGCGAAGTGTGATTTCTTTTTGTAGGAGCACTCTAAGAATTTCCTTTCCTACCAAATATAATATATCTCCTTTAAATGTTATTTCCTTTCTTTCAAGATAGGTTATATTTTCTCAGTTATCATTATGCTTTACATGTTTCCAAATAAAATAGATTTCCTTCCTTCCATTTCCTTTCCAAGTCGAAAATATTTTCTTATTGTTATTTACCTTTCGAAACATAAGATTGATGACTTGATTAGATATTTGTTCATTTGAAGATGTGTCATTTCCTTCTTTTACTTTCATCAAAGGGATTCATACTAGAAAGGAGAAGGTGTCTTCTACACATACAATGTCGATCCTTCCAAACTTTGTATGAACCTCAGGTTGATAATTTAAGTCGATAGCCTCAAGAGTTATTATTTCAATATTGGGGCTCATTAATGTGCATTCCAATTGACCTCATCCACCATAGTGAAACCGAGTACTGCAACCTCTTTTCAAATAGGATATACAGTATTATCATATATGTACCAACAAACCTGATACAAATAAAAGTAATCTCTAGTGTGCAATCGAAGTAAGGTATGATCCAATGGTTCATATTTATCTACACCCTCTAATTCATCAATACCCCCCAAAATCTTGTTTCCATAATTGAAATATCATTTCATATTTCTCAGGAAATATGTATTGATCATCTTGAATCTGAGCGAGATGCATGATCATGTCTTGGTGCTGAGTGCTCTTGTCCTGAAGCATTCCATGATATATCTCTTCTTAAATTATTTGATCTCACAATATCTTGTTAGATACCTACTCGAGAAAATGATCTCCACAAACTCTTAATATGAAGTACAGAATCGAATAATATGATATCCAATATGCCCCAACCTCCTGCTTCCCTACTTCTTCTCATTGAGTCAAATATTAATAAATGGAATTTGGTTCCTCCATAGTCTCTCCACAATAGAAAATGGGCCATAATTGTTGTGATTTCCTAAGAAAGCTTCACTAAAATATGGAAAATTTGCATCCAGTACACAACCAATTGTTGAAGTATCGATTGAATAAAAGTAAATCTGGACCTAAGGGAGCCATTGGTGTGTCTATTTTGTGCATATCCTCTAAAATTTCTCCAAAATCCAAGTCCAATCAACATATCTGTAACTGTAAGGTTTTAGTTTAAAACCAATATATGTGAAGCTAGCATTCACATGTGATATAGGTACATGTTTTTCTATTCAACAACCCCCCATTTATTGATGTAGTAGCTAATATTCTACTTATAAATAGGGACCCTTGATAAAATCTTTCCAAAAGAAATTTAGCACTTAGACACTTTATTTTAAGCTTTTTAAGAATAAAGCAAGATATGAAGCAAAAACCATTTGAAAAATAGAAATTCTTGCCTTCTCGCATATCGTTCGACCAAGTGTGTCAAAAGCATTATTAACAAGCAAAACCCGTGAATTGTGATCAAAATGATCACCACAACTAACTTAAATATCATTGGGTTTTTCATTTAAAGCTAAGACCTATGGCATTTCCTATTTGATAAAGCATGTATCGCAATTGCACATCGGCACTCACAAAGGACGCAAGCCCACAAAGCATGTTGAAATGTGCAAAATGCGATATTGCGATAGGACAAGTCAACATTAATACATAACATCAAGATACTAAAAAATGAATAAAACTTATGAACTACACAATCTTCTAAAATGTGATAGAAGCCCACGCCCGATAAAAGCCATTGTCATAAATGGTACTTAAGTGCACCACGCATTGAAGAGCACTTTATAAGTAATTAGTCTTTCAAACAAACTACCCTCTAAATAAAAAAGAATATACTGCTTATCTTGCATCTCTCATCCCACATAATCCTAAAGAACTTTGAGAAAACGCACAATCAAATATGTGATAATGCGATTTGTGATATTGCATCGCAATCGCAAAATCAACATTCCTGCAACTTAAGTTTTCCACCTTAAATTTGTCCTTCCCATTTGGCGATGCGGTACGTTAATGAGAAATAATGTCAGCAATAAGGGACCATTAGTAGCTATTTAATATATGTTAATGGCATTTATGTTAAAAGATGGCTCGACATGATACGATAGCTTTTCATTTGCGTTTCATCAAAACTCCTTACTTGTCAACTTTTAAGGTTATCTATATCATTCATTCTCATTGTCATTCTTGTGTTTATCCGATAACTTCCACTTTGCTCCATTTCAAGAAACATATGCAGGGATCATTATTAAAAACAATGGGAAAGAAGAGAAAGGGTACTACATCCGAGAAATCATAAATGATCCCTCTTTTCTCCGATATTACATGTAGTAGAGAAGCAGGAACTACAACATGGGAAGTCATGTACAACTTGTTAGAAGAGGAGCACCTTAGGCCACTGGAAACAAAGGCCATGGTAGATGCTCGAGAATCATCTGATGCCTCCTATTTTGAAAGAACATGGTCTTGCCTACATCGCATAGCTGTACGACCAAAGATAAGCCCAAATACGGACATGGTAAAATGGGTAATTGATGAGGCAGACATTGCAGACCAAACATTCAGGAATCATAGGCAAGTGGTCATGGGGTCTTTTTCAGCAGACAACCTATGACTAATGTACCAATTACTAGAGCTGCAAAAGCTCAACAACAAATATTTCCTTGAGAAATTTGCCAATGAAAATGAAGACCTGACAGACGTCACATAAACCTAGATAGCAAGTGAAGGCAAGCTCAAATAGGATAAAACGAGTATGTACTCTATGACATCAATTTCTCCCGCTCATAGTTTCACAACAACAATGCTATGTAGATTGTTTGGTAAACCTAATAGCACCAAGTTTTCCCTAGAATGGCTTCCATTGATAGATGCAGTAGTGAATGCAACAATAATGGATTGTGCTCAAGTTCTATCATACAATTTGGCTAAGGCTATGATAGAATATAGAAGGAAGATAATTTATTCTCTAAGAGTGTTTCCCCCTTTCTTCATGAGTGCTTTTGTAATGGATGCAATCTATTTTAGTTCTAAATCTCCCAATATGGGATGGAAGTGGATTGTACAAGACCCGCTTCACTTCCATATGTACCATAATATTTTGTGGGAATCTCAATTTCACGCCTATTTTTATAAAATTTGTTAACGAGTTATGCTACCCATCCATAAAGAAATGTACAACCGAACCACCCCTAGGTTTTCTAAAGAGGATGAGGTATATATCTTGCTAATTTCCATATGGTTTAGGGAAGAAACCTTTACCTACATTAGATTATTCGGGAGCATCGCTTCACCACATGTTCTCCCATTTTAAGTCCACGAAAAATTAATGGCCAGGCAAGGAGCCTACCAAACAATATGGGGAGGTGGATTAAGCAGAGGGTTGAAAGAGCAGAAGAAGGTCATATGGCATACATTCCCATTACAATGTGGTGCATTTGTGCTATATGATTTTCGACATGCGTGCAAAGAAGCATAGATTATTAAATCTCTGAAATTAGCTAGACTTCTGGGAAGCCAATATGACCCAAGCGACATTGTTAAGGATTTTACTACTATAGTAAAAGTAAAGCAGTTGACCCACGAAGGGGACGCCTTTCATGACCTCTTCCTACAGGAAGAAATATATTCACAAGTGTCTCATTTGGAATCAGCACTTTTAGCCCCAGATGATGTTAGGCATTTTCATGTGTATAGGGTAAAATGATTATGGGAGGTCCCATTGGATCTATTGCAGATAGAACCAGTAAGAGAGCCAACTCCTAGTGTAAGCTTGGAAGACAAATTCAGAGAAAAATATAAAGAAGAAACCTAAGAGAGATCTATGGAATAGTCAAAGAACTAAGAGCAATAGTCTGAAAATGTAGGAGGAAACAGAAATAAAGAGTCCAAGAAGGACACAACTGAAACTACAGAAAATATGACCGAGCAAACCTCAGCAAAGAAACAAGTAGAAATTGCCTCTACATCAACTCAGTCAGGTCAAAGCCCAATTATTCACTTGGAACATGAACAAGAATAGTTCAAAAAAAGCTTCACATAGATTCAAACCCTAAGAAAACATCTGAGATACAAAATCATAAGAAAGCCTAGCACGTGTCAAATCAGAAATGACAAAAGAAGCAACTAAGGGCACTTTGGACATTGAAATCATTATTGTTGCTCCTACTTTAGAGATTGTTTTGAGAGATTAAGAAATACCTCCACTAGATGTATTTTATAGTCCTACCCACAAAGTTGTTTTCAAAAGAGAAAGGAAGAAAAAAATATGGATGATGTAGTTGTTACAACTTCTAAAAATGAACCAATGGACATCGTTTGGAAGGACTCGTCCATGGACCCATATGAAAATGTCACAAAATTGTTGTAATTCGTAGGAGCCTATGCCATAGTCACTATTGAAAAAGTGATAGATGTCCAAATGTTGCTTAAGGAAAAGGAACAAATAATTTTGTTGTTAGAACAACAATTATCTCAAGAAAAATCCAATCAAAAAGAAGAATTACAAGTAGCCCACCTCCAGCAGGAATTTGAATACATCAGAATACAACATCACACTAGCTTAGCAGAAAGAGATGCACAGATACAAGCTATGACAGATAAGTTTAAGGACAATTCGTAATTCGATGAGTTCATAAAGGAAGTAGTCAGTCTTAATTCCCAGGTAATGCAATTTAAGGAAGTACTTAACCAGTGATAAGTTAACAAACCAGGTCGTTGACATGAGACTTGAGTATGATGAAATTCATAAAAGGATTTTTGACTTTATCACATTGCAAGAATCAGAGGATGGGATAAAGGTTGGCCTACCAAAGCTGGAGGAATCTCATAAAGACATCATGTTCATAGATTGGGATTCTCGGTCGAAACATGCAGAAAGAGAGATAGTGATAGTAGCGAAAAAAACAAACATCGTAATAAAAGCCATCAATGAAAATCTTCATCGCGCCAATCTGGTTATGAAATGTATACCACGATTTCTTCCGAATGTCAAACAATTAGAGCAGTAGTGGAGACATGTAGCACAGTAAAAGGAGGAGGCAATCAGATAGGTAAGAAGGCTAAATTGGGAAACATAATGGAAGTTTTTTAGTGAAACCACACAGTTAGTGGATGACCTTGAGGTTCTTAACAACATCCACATAAAGGATGGTAGCATCACTGATAGATGACATATTTTTTGGTAGTTAAAATCTGTGATCGGAAAATCAACTCAACTCAAGCCAATGATTGATATTTGTGATCTTAGAGATCAAGTCCAAAGGAGTTAGTCGTTTAGTTTATTTTTCTATTAGTTTTATTTTTTGCATATTTAGAGGAAGGTCGTTTAAATGTCCTCAACTATTTTTTGTAATAATCTATTTTAAGACCTATAGTTTAGTATTTAAACCCCTCTCATGCATTTAGAGAGGGGTCTAGAAAGTTTATCAGAAAGATTCTTCGAAACATTGAAATTTTTACCTTTTGACGAGGTTCTAATGGAATGAATAGAACATGGTCTATTTTTCTTTAAAATATCTATTGAAATGCACTTTCACACTCTTAGAATGTGTTGGATTGATTGGAATTGGGTCAATATTACTGAAGCACATGAGAAGGAGTTGCCATATATGGTACTTTTATCTTATGACCTTGTTTTATTTATGTATCAGGAAATACTTATTCTTTAAATTGTTTTATGTGTGAAAGTCTGAATTACAGATTATCATTATTTCACTTTTTAATGATGTTAGCTTTGACTCGATTCTGAATACATGAACTATTTTATATGTGATATATCTTTCTCAATCATTTTGTCTAACTATTTATCCAAAATGATTACTGTTAAATGATTTAACTTCTTATTGCAGTTGAATGATCTCTTATTACCAATTGTTGTAGGACATCATTGTAGATCGCATATTGTATTTGATTCTCGGGTATATCTATAGCTAAATCGTGTTAAACTAGGATATATGCGTGTGTTTATTAGTTAGATTAGATTACAATTAGCTCAGTATTTTTCTTCTTACACAATATATCACCCCACCAACTCTATCAAGATATTTTATGGGAAACTGGTTCGATTAGCCCTAGTCAAAGCCACTACACAAAATGGAAAAGGACTTGCTAAACAAGGTCTAGACCGGGTTGTTTTCCCCAGTGTTGTCGCAACAATTCTGAAGGCTTCAACATTTTGGTGCTAGAAGGAGTGCCTAACTATGAATCGAAACTAAATTCAAATCAATATGCCATTCTAAGATTAAATCTCCCTCACCATCTCCTCCAACTTCTCGATTACATTCTAAATCTCCAAATCCTCAATGAGAAGTTGTAAAGAAACCCTTAGAATCCACTACTGTGATCTCAAAGAATTTAGATCAAACTTCTTCTATAGAAACCCCTGAAGTCCAGTATTTGGTCCATAAGCTGCAGGGGATTTCAATATCTCAAGAAGAATTTGATTTATCTCAAGCTAGTTTCTTCTCAGTTTCCTTCCTCTCAAAGGTTAACTAGATCACAGAGGAAAAAATTTGGGATCCCCCATTTGAATTCCCTATACCAAATCAAAAGAGAGCTAAGAAGAAACAGTCTGAATCCCATATTGAGGTTCTCTCATCGTCACTGAAAACACCTTCATTCATTCCATTCACTTCATCACAAAATCAATCATCTACCTCACAACTCTAGATTGCAGTTTACACTAGTACTGGAGCACACGCCTCCTCTTCTCAATCATCTTCAACTAATGTAACATCTTCCTCTACACAGATACCTATGATGGCTCAAAGACTATGGACAAATCCAGGAGCTATTTGGATGTGGGACCCTTACATCCATTGCTCGGCCATCTAGAAAAGTGGCTACCAAATTTCAATCCTCATGATGGCCTACTAGCTGAAGAACACATAGAAAACTTTATGTTGTCCATAAATATGAACGAAGTAGTATAAGAAGATGTTTTTGCAATATTATTCCCTTATACCTTACAAGGATCAGTAGGGTGATGGTATTTTTCATTACCATCTGATTCCATTAATAGTTGGGATGCATTTCAAGAGAAATTCTTAACCATGTTTGGAGATGTCCGATCAACAAATACTCTTATCAATGATCTCTCCAACTTGAAAGTTGAACCTAGAGAACCGATTAAGGACTTCAATTCACATTTTAATAAGTTATTGAATCAAATCCAAATGACAACCAAGCCCAGTGATGAAGTCCAAAATGAATGGTACATTTATACTCTTCCCTCAAACACATCTATTTTTATTAATAGGTTTTCCAAAAAAACTTTGGTAGAAAACATGCAAGAACCTATAGTTGTAGAAAAACACATTTTACCCTTAGATAAGAATAATACATTCAAGGAATGGAAAATCAAGAAATTAAATTTTAGGGACAAATCCAAGAAAAAGCACGTAAAGATCCTTTTGATCTTGAAGGTCTACAAAAAGTAGTTAAAACCATGTCTAATGAAAGGGTTGAAATCAAGAAACATATAGCAGAGACTTCCTCAAGGAAACCTTTCAAACCATATAAAACAAACCATACCTTTGATCCTAAGCCTCCAAGTACCATATCAAGGGCGGAGTCAGATGTGGAGGAAGAAGAAATCTCAACGACTAAAGAACAAACAGATGATGAAGAAGTAGTTGAGTTATAAGGAATGTGGGATTTTATCCTTCCCAATGAAGAAGCACAAGAAGGATTACCTATTACAACCAGGAGTAGAAGCCATGTTGATTTTCCACAAACAAATCCAAAGCAGAAGGCATCAACTTTGGCTCCCAAAGGCAAAGAAATAGGTAAGAAATATTTGCATAAATAAACTCAAACCACTCCTCAAACAAATTCTTCACCTTCAGCTAAAACCCTGCTAGTCTCTAATTAAATGGAATACAACATAGTTGAAGATATAAAAAAATACTAGGGCGAACATCACATTCCATGATCTTAGAAAGTTAAAACATCAACAAAAGCTATTGCTCAAACAACTAAAAGAAGTCCCTAATTCTTCTGTTCCGGCTATTGTAATCTCACAAGTTTCTCAAGAAATGGGAAGGCCTCCTACTAGCTCATTATATAGAATTGGTCCTACTTATATTTCTCTAATAGGAGGAAGATCCAAATCCCATAATCCATTTGTTTTGACTTTTGAAGTTTTCAAAAAAAATCTAAACAATTGTTTAGATCATTATGGAGCTTCATCCAATATTCTACAAAGAACAGTCTGTGTGGAATTAAATGTGGAGCCCCAAAAATCTGGTGTTCGCATTGTGTAGTTAGACCGATCCCAAATCGAATTTATAAGAGAACTCAATCAAGTCACTATTAGACTCTCGTCAAACCCGAAAATGTGTCAAGTCGTTAACATCCTTGTGGCTGATAGCCCTGAATTTCGTGGCCTAATCCTTAGTAGAGATTGGTTAGAAAAGCTTCGTGGCTATTTTGCAATCGATTGGTCCCACATGTGGCTTCTCTATAATGGCAAGCTGAACCAAATAATGGTTTACCAAGAGAAACATAAAAAGTATATCATCATAGAATTGGAGGGGGAAAATGAACCACTCACAGACAATAGCAATATCAATAGAAATTACTCAATGAAATCATTTCCCAAACAGATGCTTCTAAGTGTATAAATTTTGTAATAAGCTTGTATTTATCTCATTATTTTGGAAATTATTTTTTGATGGATCTAAATCTAACGATTGAGATGTAGCGAGATGCATATTAGTTAGTCGTGAAGGGGGAAAACTATGTTACCATGCAGGCTTGAATTTGAATGCACAAACAACACTGCCGAATAGGAAGCATTGGTTCAAGGGTTGTATAAAGCCATCGGCCTCGATATCAAATATCTTCATGTATTTGGAGATTCAAAAATTGTAATTAAGTAGGTGAGGAATACTATACACTGTTTATCTGGATATTTGAAACATTATCAATCGTTAGTCCAGGACCTCACTTCTCATTTTAAAGCATTTTATATTTCCCCATCCCAAGGCTCCAAAATGCAAGTGCCAATCTTTTGGCTAATGTTGCATCCAAACTCATTCCACCAGGATATTATAGCCCGGATCACTTTTCTATTGAATTAAGTTTTTGGCCTTCTATTCTTGACAATATTAGAAATTGACGAGTCTTTTAATGGTCCAAATATCATAAGTCTTCTAACATACGAAGGCTCTTACGACAACCAGATAATTGATGAATATCAACATGACAACCAACTCAAGCAAGAAACAATAGTAAATTTTATGCCTAAATCTATTGTTAAGCTGGAATATCTATATGATCTCAAGGACAGGTTCAACAAAACCTACTAACTCAAAACTTCAAAGTTCGACTTTCAGGATTCAACTAGTTAATCTTAGAACCAACCTTAAACCTCAAGATATAAATCTAGGACTTGGTCTTACACTAGATTAAAAATCAACCTTCATTCATTTATTGAAGAAATACAACAATGTATTTTCTTGGAACTATGAAGATATTAAGACATATGACACTTCCATAATTCAAGATGTCATTGCCATGATATCTGATCAAAAGATAGTGCAACAGAAGCTGAGAAAGATCCACTGGAATTTAGAAAATCAGATCAAATCTGAATTGAATAAAATACTCAAAGCCAAAATAATTTTTCTTGTCAGGCACTCAAGGTGGGTTACCAACCTTGTTCGAGTCAGAAAAGATAATGGTGATATTCGAATATGTATAGGCTTTCACAATCTCAACAATGCTTGTCAGAAGGACAACTTCCCATTACCTCGTATGGAATAGACATTGCAGTCACTTAAAGACTTGGAACTAATGTCTTTTCTAGATGGATTTTTAGTTTATAATCAGATTCTAGTACATCCAGACGATCGAATATAGACTAAATTTCAAACAAAATGAGGCAACCATGCTTATCAAAAGATGCCATTTGGATTAATAAACGCTGGTGCAACATTTCATAGAGCCATGGACATAGCGTTCAAAGGTTTGGTGAACATATCAATGGTAATTTATTTAGATGCCATAACTATGTATTTCAAAAACCATAGTAATCATTTAAAGGATTTAAAACAAATATTCAAACGTTGTCAGAGGTATGGAATTTCTTTCAACCCTAAGAAATATTTCTTCACTTTCAGTGAAGGAAAGATCCTTGGATTTATCGTATCCAAAGAAGGAATTAACATTGATGCAGATAGGATAATAGAAATTTCTAAAATCCATTTACCCTATAACAAGAAATTCATGCAATCTTTCCTAAGTCAGATAAATTTTTTCAAAAGATTTGTCCTTGATTTTTCGCAAATTGTTTTACCCCTTGAATCTATGATTAAGAAAAATTATCTTTTTAAGTAGGGGCATACTAAGCATGAAGCCTTTGATCTCATTAAACAAGAAATCATAAATGCTGCCTCTTTAGGAACCCCAAATTTTTCTAATCATTTCATTTTATATACCTTTTCTTCCGAGAAATCATGTGTAACTATATTAACACATGTCAATGATGACAAAAATGAAGCACCAATTTCTTCTTTAGCTCCAATTTGCAAGGGACTGAATTAAACTATTTAGATGTTGAAAACCAAGCTTTCACTGTTTTCAAACAAAGAAAGCATTTCAGAACCTTTCTCCTCAAAACTAACACCAAGGTAGTAGTCCCATTCTCAGTAATGATAAATTTATTAATACAAAGAGATGTAGGTGAGAAAAGGGAAAATTGGATAATAGCACCACAAGAATATGACATTGAGATGAGACCAAATAAAATTGTAAAAGGTCAAGTTTTTTGCAGAATGTTAGGAGGAGCATCAAAATTACTGACACTACAAGATTTAGGTGATGATATACAAGTATATGAGGTAAGCCTCAATGACACCCAATCCAAATATGTTGATATCATCTTTTATTTGAAAAATGGATATTCCCCTACATAGCTAAGTTATAAAAGAAAAAGGGCTTTGAGGTTCAAAGCTAAAAAGTATGAAATCATCAATTATGTGTTGTTTAGAAAGAATTATGATTCTGTTTTTCTTATATGTCTTGAAAAATCTGAGGCAGAAAAGGTTTTGCAAGAACTCCATGATGGAGCAATTGGTGGACATTTTGTAGAGGACACCTCCACACATAAAATCCTACATGATGGCTATTATTGGCCAACCTTATTGGAGTATGCACATGAATATGTAAGGAAATGTAAAATTTGTCAAATAGTTGTTGGGAGATAGAGGAAAGCCACGTTACCATTGCAACCGATCAACATTGAACAACCATTTGAGCAATGGGGACTGGACATAATAGGTGAGATCATTCTTCACTCCTCAAAGCAACATAAATATATGCTTACAACAACTAATTACTTCAAAAATTAGGTGGAAGAAATTCCACTTAAGGTATCCAATTATGATAACATCATTGAATTTATTGACCAACTTATTATTACTAGATTTGTTCTACCATCTGCCCTCATGTTTGACAATGCATATTATTTTATGGGCAATGGTATGATAGAATTTACTCTTAAAAGAGGATTTAAAATTAAATACTTTGCTAACTATTATGCTTAGGGAAATGGCTCGGACGAATCTACAAACAAAAATCTCATAAGAATCATCAAGTGAACCATTGATCAAAGTTAGAAAAATGACACAAATTTTTAATATCTGCTCTATGGGCAGATTGAATAACATAGAAGGCCTCAACATGCACTTCTCCTTTTAGTTTGGTCTATGGGAAGAAGCTATCATCCATACAAATGTAGCTATTCCCTCTCTAGCCCTAGTTCAATTTATTGAATAAACCCCTTCGCCTTCGATGCAATTAAGACAATCACAAATCCTCAAGCTCAAAGAAGAAAGGGGAAAGGCCAAAATCACACATGCACATCATCAACAGTTAGTCAAATATTCATTTGATGTGAATTATGTAAGTTCAAAATCCTTTCAGCTCGGAGACGTGGTATTGAAGTGGGATAAAGCACACGAGTAAAAATGTAAGCGTACCAAATTCCAAAGAATGTGGCTTGGCCCATTACAAATTGTGGAACAAATAGGCCCATCAACCTTTCTATTGCAAGATTTATCAGGCAAGAGAGATTCTATGCATGTTAATGGGTAGATTCTGGAAAAAAAATAAAAAAAAATCATAGAAGATAATCTCTTCTATCCCTTGTATACTATTGCTTTTACTTTTTAAGAAAATCAAATTTGAGTAGCATTTACTTTTGGCCTTTACAATGATAATCTCTTTTATATTTTGACTTTCTCTTGTATAAGTAGAGATTGTTGAGAAGATCATTTTTACATTTGAAACATAAGCTAAGTTCCATTACTCTAAACTTGTTTGTCCTCTACCAAAATTACTTGTCCTTTGATAAACGCCAACTTTGTAAAGAAACCTTTTTTCTACCATCATTTAAGAAAATTATGGATAATAAAGAAGGACTCTCTACAGATAAGCATCTTTAACTCTATAATTTTCATCTGAAATGCTTAAGGAGTCAATCATTCTCCCCATCTAGTAAGCTTTCACTTTTTAGAGTGTAATTCTAAAATATGCTTAAAACTTAAAGGATAAGAGGTCTCATCAAGAGTCGACTTACCATGATCACAGGGAAGTAACAAGCTGACATTACCAATATTGCATATCAAAATAGGGTAATGGCTTGAGATTATGTTAATCAAAAGATAAGGGGTCCCATTACGAGCTAGCTTGTTCAGTTAAAGTTACAAGCAGTGAATGACATTGTCAATTTCGGCCACCAAACCAAGATAATGACCTTTAAGAAGAAAACGAAAAAAACAAAAAAAAGGAGATTGTTTAGAAAAGAATGAGACAAAAAGTAAGTATATGAATCTAAATTTATCTTTAAAAATTACACTCTTATCTAGATGGGACGCTGAATCAATGTTGGTTAAAAGGTAACCTGGTGGAGGCTATGGTCGTCTACTAATAGGAGAGTGTTGTGTCCCTATAATACTAGTGATTACCCCATTAATATTGTATTTATACCCCTTATTAATATTGTTGTGCCCCTATTGTCCCCATATTGTTATTATTGTGCCCCTATAGAATCCCTCTATTGTTATTTTTGTGGCTTTATATATTATTGTTTAGTCGGCTGGGTTATATTGTGACTCCTTAGACTCCTATATATAGAAAGGAGGTTTGTCATTTGAATCATCAAAGAATTGTTCATTATGTAATGTAAAGGAGGTTTCCCCCTTGAAGAGGCTGAATTCTAAGGTTTGATCTATCTTTTTCTATCTTTTCTTGAGCTGGTTTCATAACATTTGGTATCAGAGCTTTGGATTCTAGGGTTTCGGTGCTCCAAACAGGTCATCATGGAATTTTCACTATAACTTTGTTTCTGCGATGTTTCAAAAGTTGAAAAACAAACCCATTTGAGAATACATCGCGCTAAATATCGAGTCCGAATTTCAGATCTTTTTTCACTATATTTGTGGAGATATGATCTGAGGAAGTTGGTCTTTTTGCAGACTCCTAAATTACATTCCAAACAGGTGACCTGGGGAAGATCATCATAACGTTTTCTCTGAGCATTGGATTAAAATTTTGTAAGAAGGTATAGAAAGAGGACAGACTGTAATTTCTTCTATATATTTTTCAGAGCTAAAGGTCGAAACAGTGACTCGTGGCACGTCGTACAAGTTCGCTTTACTGAACTAGTCTATAATCATGTCACTATGGGAGGTTTCACATAAGTATTCCTTGGAGAATCCAATTTGGATCAGACTGGTGGCATTGGAAAGAAGACATAGATGGCTACCATAGGTTGCAATTTCAGAACTGGATGTTTTGAAAGTACAGAGATACATCAGGTGCAATATCGAGCTCCTACAAAGAAAAAAAACAAAGGTGTGTAGATTCTTTTAAATTTTTGCTTAAGATTGGCTTGAAAATTTATTTTGAAGGAACTCAAAGGGCTAGTAGAGAATTATTATCAGTAACTGATGCCTTGAGGAAAGAAAATGCAAGCACCTAGTAAGGAACCTGAAAGCTCTAGCATGGCTCATGAAGAAGAGGCAAAAATGCTACATGATATATCAAAATTACAAGACCAAGTGCAGAAAATGTCAGCCTCACAAAGCTAACAGAAGCTAAGATAAATGGAATGGAATCTAAGATAAATGGTGTGGAAGCTAAGATGAATGGCATGGAAAATAAGATTGTCGATTGGAAGACAGATTTGAAGACAAACATGGATGATTAGAAGACAGATTTGAAGACAGACATGGAAGAATTGAAGATAAATATGAATAAGCTGCTACAATAAATGGTCACGAAGGGTGAAAGGGTAGTAAAGGAAAGTCATGATGAGAACAAAAGAAATGTTAATCATGATTCCATAGACTCTAATGTGGGATCGAAGACCCATCATATTCCAAAAATCGATATGAGGAAGTTTGATGGGAAGGATCCAGCAACATGGATATTACAGATGGAGCACTTTTTCGATCTCAATAATGTGCAAAACACACAAAAGGTATGTATGCAACTTTATATTTGGAACCAAATCAATTTGTATGGTAATCAATGGCTTTGCTCTCGTAAACAATTTAATCACTTGGCAATTTTTACGGAAGAATTGATAGCACATTATGAGGATACAAAAAGCAACACTTTTTTTAGTCAATTGATAAGTCTCAAACAAAAGGGTTCAATAATGGAGCACATTGAGGAGTTCCAAGAATTGAAAATAAGGGTAAAAGATATTCCAGAGGAGCATAAAATTGATGTGTTCATAGGGTCTTTCAAGGATAATATCCAACATGATGTTCACCTTTGGGAACCTGATTCATTAAAGAGGGCATTCAGGTTAGCGAGAAAAATGGAAAGCAAAATTATGGTAACCAGGAAGCATACCACTCACAACTATAAAGATGGAATTGTTGTTGCCCCTAGTCTTCCACAACCTATAAGGTTGACACCACAACAATTGGAAGAAAAAAGAGCAAAAGGGCTTTTTTACAGTTGTGATAGAAAATACACTAAAGGTCATAAATGTGCTCAGAAGAAATTACTCTACATAGATAGTGAAGAGGAAGAAGAAAAGGAACAAGAAAGGTCAAAAGAAGAGGATATACTCCAAGAACAAAGCCTAGATAAAGAAGAAATGATCTCGACCATTCTTGTAATGCATTGCTGGAACTACCACTGGCTACCATCAAGATAGAAGGACCAAATCAAGGAAAGAAAAAGGTAATAGTGTTATTGATTTCAGGAATCACCCATAATTTTATTCATTGTAAGGTAGCAAAAGAATTGAATTACTTCCTATATCCAGCACCAGAGTGTCAAGTGATGATTGCAAATCAAGGAACAATAAATTACTCTGGAAAGTGCCATAATATCTAGCTATCCATGGGAGAATATGTAGTGACTAGCTCAATGCTTTCCATTTGAATGGGAGGTGTTGATGTTGTACTAGGAGTCCAATGGCTACAATCACAGGGTGCCATAGCTTTTTATTTTCAAGAACTTTTCATCAAATTTTTTGTGGAAGGAAAGGATGTTGAATTAAGGGTTATTGCAGGGAAACCAGGAAAGAAAATCAGCTCTAATGGTATGACAAAGCTTCTAAAAGAGGAACAAGGAGGTGTAATTGCACAATTATGTTCGCTAGATGTTTCCACATCGGAATCATCTATTTCTCTAGATCTCCAAAAAGTCCTGAATCATTCCAAGGTATTTGAGACTCCCAAAGGTCTCCCACCTATGCTTGATCATGATCATGCTATTCATCTGATTCCAGGAAGTGTTCCTCCAAACATCAGGCCATACAGATATCCCTATGCCCAAAAGAGTGAAATTGAACGTATGGTTGCAGAAATGCTAGAGGCTGGTATAATTCAACCAAGTCAAACTTCTTTCTCTGCTCCAGTAGTATTGGTGCACAAGAAGGATGGATCATGGCGCATGTGTCCGAATTATAGGGAGCTTAACAAGCTCACTATTAAAGATAAGTTTCCTATTCCTGTCATTGATGAATTACTCGATGAATTTCATGGATCAATTTACTTCACCAAGTTGGATCTTCGTTCAGGATATCATCAAATCAGAATGAAGATTGAAGACATTCCGAAAACAACATTTAGAATTCATGAGGGTCATTATGAATTTTTGGTCATGCCTTTTAGCCTTACCAATGCACCTTCAACATTTCAAGGTTTGATGAATTCAATTTTCAAACCATTCCTTAGAAAATTTGTGTTAGTATTCTTTGATGATATACTAATCTACAGCAAGTCTTGGAAGGATCATGTTGAACATGTTGACAGGGGGCTACAACTATTGGAGGAAAAACAATTATATGCAAAAAGATCCAAATGTTTCTTTGGAGTACAAGAGGTGGAATATCTGGGTCATATTGTATCTCATGAAGGAGTTAACGTAGACCCTAGCAAATTAAATCCATTAAGGAATGGAGAATCCCCACATCCATAAAGCATCTGTGAGGATTTCTCAGGTTGACAGGGTATTATTGCAAGTTTGTTAAGAATTATGGGAGAATAGCAGCACCTCTAACAACATTATTGAAGAAAGATGCATTTTCATGGACTCCGGAAGCAACAAAGGCCTTTGAACATCTTAAAGAGGCAATGTGCCAAGCACCTGTCTTAGCTACACCGAACTTCACAAAAAACCTTTATTGTGGAATGTGATGCTTCAGGAAATGGAATTGGTGTTGTTTTAATGCAAGATGAAAGCCCATTTTTTTTGAAAGTCGTCCAATCAAAGGGAAAGTTTTTACACAAAGCTATTTATGAGAAGGAAATGTTGGCAATACTCCATGCACTTAAGAAATGGCGACCCTACCTAATGGGAAGACACTCAAGGTAAAAATGGATCATGATAGCCTTAAATACTTTTTAGAACAAAGATTATCCTCTGAAGAGCAACAAAAGGGGGTCACAAAGATGTTGGGTTATGACTTTGAAATCATCTACAAAAAAGGGAAGCAAAATTTGCTGGCAGATGCACTCTCAAGAAAGGATGAGGATGTGGAAGCATTGTTGTGTGCCATTTCTATTATCCAACCAGATTGGAT
>APFE031449092.1:110889-124339 GCA_000404065.3 Pinus taeda | reverse complement strand
TTGACCCATGGTGTTGTAAGAAAGCCTATTTATAATTTAATAATATCTATGGTAAAGTGAGTCTGAATATCAATGGTTAAAAATATTTCTATATGGTAAGTTTATTGAAAGCATTTATGTGATTATTAATTAGTTTTAAATATGTATACTACTTATATGTTATACATTTTAATATAATATGTATACTATGAGTTTCCTTTATCCAAAATTTTATTGTGTTATTAAATAAAACCAAATTGTAATATAACAAATTCATTTATTTTCATTTTTATTGTATTTAACTTTATACATACACTACAACATCATCCCCATACTAAGTTCTATACTACATTTAAGCTTTTTATTATTATTTAATTGATCCAACATGTAAATGTTTAAAATATTTTAAGTCTTATAAACTGAACATAGGAATATAAATTGAACATAAATGTTTACAATATTTCTCACATTACACCTACACATATCCCCTATATTGGGATGTAGAGAGCCTCTCAACGCAATTAACGTCTTTGATTCTAGTCATTATTCTAAATTTTAATTGAAAAAAGATCCAAGAAGTAAAGAATATACATAATGCGAATCCACTAGATTCATTGTGGCTAATGATTATCTAGGATAGACTTGAGATTTTAGAAATACCTTGAAATAATATTTAATAAACTTGTTGTCGTCATTGGACTTATGAATGGGTTCATTGTACAAAACTACAACCCTCATAAGCAAGAGTAAGGATTCCCATTGATTGAGGCTTATGGACTCTCCCACATACAAAAATTGTTTGTATGTCAAACTTTCCAACAATAGAGAGGCATTGAACCCAGACATAACATGCAAATATGAGAACACACCAATATATGGAAACATATTAATAAGGGGAAACATGTTATTGATTTAACAACAACAAAATTCAATCCACCACTTCCATGAATGAATAGATCACCTAGGAAGTTTGCAATATTAAGGATGTCATCTCCATATCTCATAATTGGAATCCATTCTACCATTCTTTAAACATTCAAAATAAGTGTTGGCATAAGGACGCAACCTAGGTGGATACAAAACATAGGATTAATCATACATCCATCTCCCCTTAAACGAATTATATTGGTGTTGCATTCCTACTAAAGGGGACAAATGTTCTGTCATGGACATGTTTGTGCCCCTGCCTCCCATGGGCACATTATGAGAACTGTTGTTACTTATCCTTGGATTTGACTCGTTGAATTATTGATGAAATAGGGCTTCTATAATGTTATTAGAAATGTGTTCTGGCCCAATATTCCTCTCATATTTACCTTAGGAAACTCTTGAATCTTGTTGCTGATTTTAGAGAAGATTTTATTTATATGTACGATAAATCTAGGGATGGGAACCATGCACTTCCACAATTTTTTTACAAGCATTACAAAGAAAACATAAATACTTATTTTAAGACATCCCAACCCTTTAATTCATTTTAACTTGGCTCAACCAAAAGAGATTATGATAAATAAGTGTAGCCACCTCATAGCACAATCTTATATAGAGTTAAGGAACACATTAGTCCTCTAATTTACAAGATCCACTTCTTCATTGATGGTACCTATCCTAAATTATTCCACCTATTTTTTTTCTTCCCTTATACAAATTTTCCTCATTAATTATATGTTCGGAGGCATAATAAATTTACCTCACTCCCTCAACATGCACACCCTCTTAATATTACTTCCACACATATAACAAGTCATGAAATGAATGAATGATTTTCGTTCATGGAAATATTCTTGAACAACACAGAACAACTTATAGATTTCATCTCGCTTATGTCAAGTAATCGATTCCATGAATAAGCATCATCGTTCAAGGTCCATATCAAGAAGGTACACAACATGACAAAACCACCACTTCATCCAACCACACTCATAGAGATAGTTCCTCTTTTCTTTCACATCTATCACTCTAAATGAGACTACAATTACCTATAACTCCTCTATAGGTAATGAGAAAAAGGCGAATCAAATGGAATTACTCAATGCCAACCGTGCTTCTCTTTCTTTCTCCTGATCAACAAAATATGAACTTGAAAAGCATTGGCAAAGAATATATCGACTCACCGAGTTGTGTTTGTTTGAAACTCATGGAAGTTATTCAAATTGCGAAGATATATATAAGCTAATTATGGCTTAGAGTTTAGTATTCAGTGAATATTTATTACTTGTGATGTACTAAAGTCAATTTGTCAACAAACACTATATATATAACACAGTTTGGATTATAATGTCACTTGAACCATGGTACTCAATTTAATGTAATTATTAGTCCCTTCCTCTAGCATAGCAGGGACTATAGCATTCGATTGAGCATTGAATCCATATTAAGTTGGGTTGACCAACTCATTTAACCAATCCTTTAAAAAACCATTTCACCAAATAATCCATTTATCCAAAGTTTCTAGTTTGAGGTCTTATTATCAGGCTATGGATTTTGTTCCTCCAAAAAATGTTTTATACAAATTTTGAGAATACCCATCCACCTTTTTATCGAAATTTATTGAAAGTTCGAAACTGAAAAGGTTTTATCCCTAGTTTAAAAAAACCCATCCACCTCTTTATCTAAAATTTCAAACTGCATATATCCTCGATCTTGTATATTTCAAAGTTTGTCACTGCATATAAATTTGACACTACATATATCGTTATCCTTAGTTTTACAATTGGCTGTGCATTTGAATAAATTAAACAACATTCTTGCATCACCACCTATTTCCACCATGCAAGGTTGTTATCGAGCCTAGGTTATGGTGTGGGCCGCCACCTATTACTACCATGCAAGGTTGTTGTTGAGCCTGGGTTATGGTGTGGGCGTCATTCCATCTCGTATACTCACATGATACCAAATATAATGACATGATATCCAACTAGCTTACTACTTTAGGGACAAACTCAATGGTATACAAAGAGAGAGGCCATTGTTAAGAAGGTCATAAATGATGCCTTGCCTGTACTTGAAGAAAGAAGAAAGATCTATGTTAGTGGACATCTAGGCCATGCGTTGATGTAAAAATTTAGATACTTGCATTGTTGATTAATTACATCTCTGCCATTAAACTTCCTTAAACATAAGGAAGCTTGAAGGAATGAATTGAAGCAAAACTCAAGCAAGCTTCATTCATGGTGCTTTTGCAAAGGATTGAGAATAAACATGTACAACATTTGAATAGCAGGTTGTGGCACAAAACTGCCAGTTTTCCTGAGAGAAGCTCAGGCATGAAAAGCATGAGGGAAACAATGGTACCTAAATAAAGAAAACTAGTAGATGAATAAAGCGAACTAGTAGCAAATATTCATGTTCTCTATCTAAGGGAAACAAAAAACCATAGCATGCATAGTAACTTAGATTAATAAAAATAATTGCAAAAATACAGTTAATAGTTGATTAAAATGTTTCTCTCAAGCTTGTATAGTATATAGTGTGCTTACTCTTTTTTTCTTTTGAACATTGTAGGAAAACATCCGCAAAGAAACCAGGAGTCGTAGTATCATTGATTCTTATATCACCACAATGAAGCAGGTAAGTAGCAATCAACGTCTTGCATTTCAGATGATATTCATGGTGAGGAGGGGTATTGATTTTCATGCTAATAAATGGATCCATGGACACAAAACGATGAAATCCAAAACTATAAATGAGTTCCATTCAGAAATTGGACAAAAGCCCGTTTTAAACCCCCCCAAAAAAAATATGTGTAATATGTTTGCAGGAAACAAATTTTGGTATTAGAGGTGTCACAAGTGGTAGGAAGGATTTTGGTAAAAGATTAGAGGAATTTACATGTCCAAGCCCATGCTCCAAGATTCCGAGAATGGGAACGTTTTTGTGAGCTTCCATTCTAAGAATGGGAACATTTCTGCAAGCTTCCATGAACATTTCTGCGAGCTTCCATTCTGAGAATGGGAACATTTCTACGAGCTTCCATGAACATTTCTACGATTTTCCAAGCATGGAGACATTTTTGAGCACTGAAATTTCTAAGAATTGTGTTCATCAGAATTGTATTCATGGCAGCTTTTGGCTTTCCAGTTAAGGGCATGAAAGGATAAGGCTTTCCAGCTAAGGGCATGAAATGCTAAGGGTCGCTGGTATTTTCACTCTCTCTGGAAGTTGCACGGGACAATGTGTGAGGCATGGAAATGAAGACAACACATGGATTCTTTTTTCTTCACTTTATGAAAAAGTGTTCATGAAGACAACATGTGGTTTGCTTTATGCAAGTTTTAACAACTACCATTAATGCAAAATTTGAAGTCTATTGGTTTCTTAAAGACTAAGTGGTTTTTAGAAATGACTAGTATTGTGTGCTGCTATAATTTTCTTTTGTTGCTTATCATTTAGTAAAAATGTTGCATTGTTAAATTTGCAGTTGAATTCATATTTCTGCTCAAACCTTGAAGTCAAAAGCATATTTTCTTAATCGATATATTGTTTCTATCATTCAAACTTTATCTCTTCAATATCTCCTAAATTAAAAACTTTATCTATGATATCTCTTGAATGAAAATTTATGATATCTCTTGAATGAAAATTTATAAAATGAGTAGTTAAAAAAAGAAAAAGTGACCTATTCCACTTGTTTCCATTTGGTACATATTAAGTCATTCTAGAATAGGGCTTTAACAACAATGATATTATTGATTTCAAGAAGGAGACCATTACATTCTTGACATATCATATATGTTATTCAATTTAAAATTTTTAATTAGCTAAAAAATATATCTCGTGAGGGTCCTCTACCCACCTTAATTTATAGCATTGAATGTAGCGCATATGAGATATGGAAAAATGTTTACATTAATATTTAAAATAAAGATTTACAATAGCTATATGTGATGCATTTTGGTATATGCGACTGAAATCATTTGACATGGACTTCTTTTAGCTCTCTCAGTGTTTGGTAATTCATGCTCTGGCTTACGACAACCTGGAGTAACTAGCAACCACTAGCCGCCCCTTGCCATTGAACTACTTTATTACCAGCTGCCCCATGCCAACCAACTGCTTCATTCAGGCATGATATTTTGCCCAGATTTATATTTGGTTAAGTAAAAAAAACAAAATTATATTTAGTTAAGTACAAAATATTGTTAGAGTGTAGTAGTATAACTCTCTTATTTGAACATAAACCACAATTCTCCATTGCAGAAGTTTGATCTAGATAATGCTTCTAATGTTGTTGTTCCCACTCCAGATTGTTCTCGTGATAATGCTGAATATTACCACTAGGAAGCATTCCCCATCTCTAGCTGTTTTGACGGTTTTCTATGCAGCTTGATATCCATTCGCATGTCACTGTCATTTCATTTAATCATGTAAAATGAAGAAGATGGTAAGTTAAAACTTCTTTACTCCTGAGTGACGACCAGTTGTTGCAAGCAGTCTTTTCTTATTAGCATTATATAGTCACATTTTTTTACACTCTGCACTCGCAAGGACTCGGCTACATACCATCCTTGTTGTAAAGAGTGGAAATCAGATAATTAATTCCCTTCATCAAATCACGAATCACTAATCGTTATAACATTCCATAACCCATAATTTATGCGGGAGATATTTATCTAATATCCCTTCACCAGCGATTTTGTTATATTTTTTTTAATATATAAAAATAAAAATTAACATATTTTCTTTATACCTAATTCTTGCTTTGCAGTTTTAATACATGCCCCCTCTGAAGAACTATAACATGTTCACTTTTGAACCCCGATTACTATCTAAATTATTAAATCATTTACTCGCTCTACCTTCTAAAATTGTCACACTTGAGCCACTCTAGTAATAATTCTTTCTGTATTAGCAATTAATTACCTTACAGGATGTTCATTGTTTGACCTGGTAAACCATAGTAGCATTATATATATATATATATATATATATATATATATTATCGAAGATTATCGTATGCTTTATCTAGGAAGCAACGCTATGATTGTCTACAGTTAGATTTTGGAGTTCAATAAGGTGGTGATATCCCAGTCATTTTGTATGAGATACTCTTTGGTGATGTTAACATCTTTTTGTAGCCATATTTATGAAGTGAAATATGAACATAACTCTAAGGTGGTTTACTATATGGCTCTTTGTTGTTCCATTAAAAAATCATGCTCACGCTTTGTTTATTATTTTTCATTTTCTTTTTTGGATTCATGCGTGATTCATACATCCCGACGCACGGAATTATTGATTTAAACTTGACCAATTTCCCTTTCATAATTTTCTCACTTTACATTAGGGTTTCCTTCAATTCGACCAATTAGATATGTAAACAATGCTTATAATTGACTTCTTATTATTATTATTACTATTTTTAATTAATTAACTTAAATTTATATTTTTATTGTATTAAATTATAATATTATCATATATGTGATAACGTGTCTTTTAAACTATTATTAATAACTAGAATTTAAATACTTTTATTTTTATTAATATAATATATAAAAGATAATTTGAAAATGTGTCCCTTAAGTAAACACCATAGTGCATCTAAGTACAATATTAATTGTTATGCATGAATGGTAATTTGAAGTGTATTATGGGAGAATATGTTTTTATATACCTAAATAATATAAGGTTCATTTAAAAATTAAAACTAAAAATACTTATATTACTTTTTAAAATATGAATGAGTTTTAATAGAATTAAAGATATAAGTAAAATATCTTTAATCTAAATTTTATATAAATATATTTACAAAATATTATTATACCATTAGGCACTTTTTAGGCACTTTTTATAACTTGATATGATGGAGATGTGTAATTCCTTATATCCTCAACATGGATTTGATAAATTTCATTTCGAAAAATATTAATAGTAATTCAATAATTGTAATCGATAAAATTAAAATATATGAATATCCTACTTTAGTATAACAATTTTATATGAACTTATGTTTGTGTTTTTGTATGAGAGAGAGAGAAAAATTCTTACTGATGGGTACTTTCTCATTATGGGCATAGATCCATCTTCTCTCTAGATCTATTGTGCACCAATGGGGATAGAATGAGAAATTTCATGAAAGGTATGCAACTAGGTGTTTTTGATCCCTCTCTATGCATAATAGATATGGATTAAGATGGATCCAATTCAGTGATTAACCATGCTAAATCCATTTTAACCATCCATCTTAACCATGTATCTATCACATAGGGATAAAACCCTAAAGGTGCAAATCTATTTTAGAGTGCAAAATTTCAGGAAATATTTGCACGTTGACATATTTGATCCCTTTCTACAACTAATAGACCTAGGGTTAGTATGGATCTTTGCTAGCTTTAGTCATGTGAAATCACAAAAATATATATAGATTACCAAATTTATGTATGTGTATAATATTAATCTAATCATTTCAAATTTCCTCATTTGTCTTAGTTAATTGAAAGAATTGAAGGTATTATCAACAAGTATCAATTTTAGTCCATCATTTTAGTTTTTTATTACCATTACATAAGTTATAAATGATCAAAATTATTTATATGTATAATTAATCTTATCATCATTCTTATTATTAATCTTATCATATGAAATTTACACACTTTTCTCAATTAGTGGAAAGTATAGAGATATAAAGATCAACGTAGTCTAACTTCTTCGAACTTTAGTATAGTTACATAATTTATGGACGGTCAAGATCATGTACATGTTCATGTTTAATATAAATTAGATTATTTTAAATTTACTTTGTTTCATTGTACAATATTGTTCAAAATTGTATTTCAAGAGTTACATCAGGAGTAAGTTGAACAGAACAAAGTGACAATGTCAAATATTGGAAATGTATATTGAAACCAATGAATGTACACTCACTTCAATGCACATGTCAACATCTAGATGTGTTGATTCAATGTACATGTGAATTTGTAACAAATTAATTTCAATGTACTTGTTAATTCAATTTCTTCTCAATTTGAATTTTAATTTCTATCTTAATTTCAATTTCAATTTCATTTTATATTTCAAATTACTGTCAATTTCAATTTCAATTTCACTTTCCATTTCCAATTCTATTTCTATATCAATTTTTTTTCAATGTCAAATTTTATTACTATTTCTATTCAATGTATAAAACATTAATTTAAAACTCACATTGGAAGCAGTGCATATACACTTAGATGACTGAATCTATTTCAATGTAGATTTCAATTTCTACTTCATTTTTATGTCAATTTCACTTTCTCTTTCACTTTCAAGTTTAATTGAAATTACAATATCAATTTGTATATCAATTCTATTTTATATTATCAATTTTACTTGCATAATATATACTCATAAAAGTTTCCAACCCAAACGACAATAGAGAAGCTCCTGACATACTTTATATTTATAATTTGAACGCAATAAAATAGAGACTTCTCTTCAAAAAGAAAGGGAAAAATGAAAAACCTTTCTTCAAATGAACAAAAATAAAATAAAATTAAAGACAAACTATCTAATTTTTTTATTAAGAAAATGCCTATCAATCATTTTTTTTAATTATCTAAAATAATAGAGAAATAACATGTAAATTATCTAAATATAAAGAATAACATATAAATGATATTATACCTAATAAAATTCCCACAAATATAGATAATTATATATTTATAATTAAATTTTATGATTTTTTTCCATTTCTAAAGTATTTTTTTTACCACTCTTCAAAAATGAAAATAATTTCATCTTTAAAGTATCACGTTTATAACTTTATATAATGATTCCAGTTGGTGTCGATTATTAAAGTTTTGCACGGTATATTTGTCGACTCAGATGCAAATGGAAGCTATCAATAATTTCCAATAGTGTCTTACAAAGTTCTCCACAAACATCTCTTCAATATACATAAATTAAAAATTAGCCAAAACACCTTATATTCAAACGAGAAACATCCATAATTATAAAACTAACTGACTCAAATAATATTATTTCTCTTCATTTTTAAGTTAACTGGAAGACTCAAATGAGGAGGTTACACACATGGTGACATGGCTTTTAGGATTGGGAGTAGTTTCATGACCTATGCAACTAACCAACCCAACCAAAATATAACAAAACTATGGTATTTATACAAGTAAAAAAATTGATTCCATAACCCAATTATCAATGTAAATAATTTAATGATGAAAGATATAACAAGATTCACAATTTTAGAAATAGAAATAGAAACAATTTCAAATTGTTATGATGTTGCTGCATTATGTTGCTGCATTAAGTACTATCTAGATTAGTAAATATTTGTAGCACCCCCAAAAAAATTGCATTTAAAATTACTGAGAACTACTAAGTAAATCTTCACTAGATGTTTAAGTTAAATTTTAATTCATTCTGATGTTTGACATTAAATGATTGAGGCTAGAAGGCCGAAAACCATTTACTATGGTTATCTTGTGATTACCTGAATTATTGGTAACATTACTTTAACAGAATAAAATTGTTTTGTTTTAGTTAAAAGAAATGGTTAGCAAGAAACAGTTAACCTCTATCTAAAAAGGAAAAGATAGAGAGGGGAAAGGGCGAAAATCCCATCCTAGAGCAGGGTGGAACAAACCAGTTGGAGTATTGCTTAATACAGTTGAACAGAGAGTACTGAGATGCAGGCTAGACAGCAGTCCTAAGGCCCATAGTACTAACTCTAACTGGATATAATCTAGCATGGAAGGTAGAAACTGCTCATGGGGAGTTCGGACGTGATTGTCAGACTCATGGCTGGGAGGAGGGACTTTTTGAAACGTATTATTATTGTTATTAATGTTTGCAGGGAATAGGTAAGCAAACCAAGAAACCTCCAAGATTTAGTAATGTCTATGTATTTGCTCTAGATTTGTATAACTATAAATGTGTAATATGGAATGTGTTTAAAATTGGTAGATTGCAAAGGTTATCATTAATTTACAGGGTAGACAAATCAATAAAACAGAGGGTTTACTTCTGTGTAAAACCTTGGATTATATAATAGACAACATAGTTAACATAATGGAGTTACTTGTGTGCAAACCTGAAACAGTAGACATTACCTGAAATAATGTTTTACTAATTGACTGAATATTAAAATACATAAATTTTCAGGTATGTAAATTTTAAGATCTTTCTAACATATTTCAAAGTAAATATAAAAGTGTTTTTAGAGAAACACTAAAAAAGGTCAAATACCTAATAAACAAACCTACTACCCTAAGTTTAATAAATAGTCACTCAATATAAATGCTATGCCAGCCAAAACCCTCCATGTAATCATTTCACATAATAACCTATGGAATTGTTAGATGTAGATATATAGTGGACGACAATAAATCATTCCGTCTATTAGTGTCAGCCTTTGTAGCCTTCCTCCAGTGATCAAATATGCTCTTAAAAAGTGGTCTCAAAGTGTCAAGGTCAAATTTTGTCATTTCAGTGAGTCTTCAAGCAAAATTTGGTCACTAGGCATTAGGTCTAGGATTTGCTTTCACTCATTTCAAAGTTGCCCAAATGTCAGTCTATGTCAATATTCGGCTGAGTCTATCATCATTCATATGGTTGTTATCATCATGTCAAGTTCCATTGGGTCATTTTACAACTTATTCATGCTTCAGTTGTGCCTTGGTAAAGTCCACTTCCCTCTCCTAGGGTTTTGGAGGTAATTTCTCTTGCACGGTCAAATCATTAGCAAAACTTGTATCCAGATGTTCATACACCTTCCCCTATCCTTAATATACCTTATTAAACACTTCCAATCACTGAGATCCCCCAAATTCTTCATTTTTACAAACCCTAGTTTCTTGCCACAACTTGGCAATTTTCTAGGCTACGCCTGTGTTTTGCCCTTTTGGACCCCTTCCCCTCACTCGATCTCTAAGATTCCACTTTTCCCTGCTTCCTAACATCCCTCCATACTTCGAAAAATTTCCCCAAGAATTTAGAAGCCCCTTAACCCCTTCATTTCGCTTCATTTCAACAAAATCCCTTGTTTCACACATCGGGATAAGTTTCACTCAAAATCTTTTTCAGAGCAATAAAAGATGAATTTTGGAAAACTGAGAGAGGTGTTTGTGCACAACATGCCAAGGAAGAAAAAACTCCTTCACTTTTTACACAGGTATCATGGTTTTAGAGAAATGTCAAAAATATCGTTGCCTCACGAGAATTGAATCCACCTCTAAAGTGACCTTGGACAAATCACTATTTCTTCTAGCATGGTTGGCCACATGACTTTCGTGATACATCAAATGATAACTAGACAAAAATAGCTTTCCAATGAGCTATCATGAGCTCAATTTGGAGTTGATAAAGGCATTCAAACATTGACTGCAACAACACTCTTCCTTGAGGCAGCCTCATTTGGCACATTTTGACTAGTATTTGGAGATGTGATTTTTAACAAAGCAAATGAACTCTAAATTGCAAAATTCGAGTTGGGTTGAAAATTAGACTCAAATACCTTTCCAACGCGCTATCCTGCGCCTAATTTCGACATCGGGAAGGCCTCCAAAATCCTCCTGCAAAATGCACTATGTAGCTAGGTGTGCGCTACGCATTGAAACTGTGCGCTACGCACTGGGCAGTGCGCTACGCATTGGGCCTCACTAGCCAGTGTAAAATAACAAAGGCACTACGCACTGGGAGGTGTGCTACGCATAGAACTTTCATGCTACACACTCATTCTAGCATCAAATTTATGCACCCAGATTGTGTCTAATCACCTCCAAAGTTGCGAGTAGGTGTTCTTTGACTAATTCAATCAATTTGATATTGTTCATAGTGTGTTTGAAGATCAGAGTTGATGTGTTGGGTGTAGAAAAGTGAAACCCTATGCACATACCAAAATAATTCCTTAGGGTTTTTAAAGACTGTGGGTGGTTTAGTGAAGATTTCTCATCTTCTATTGATGAGAACCAGCTCCATGCTCATTTGTAAACCCTAGTCAACATTTCAAAGGGCACACATTATATTTTGTTCATTTGTCAAGCAGTGACCGTTTGTGCCAATTCATTGAAAAACAGAGAATTATCATTATGGCTTTTTTTTTATGATGCTTTGGTAAACATAGAAGAAGTTTTGAGTATGCATTGAAGTTTGGCTCCACCACACCTATATCACTATACATATCACAGACATCTTGATACCAAAGCCATGTCAGACACAGATTCAGTTTATGAGCAGGAGGTAGAAGTTGACCGGGAGACTTGGCTCGAGAGGGTCAACATTCACTTAGAGAAGTTGTTGGCAAAGGCTAATAGAGATAAAGATATGCTCCAACACATGAAAACATCATTATTGGGCTCGCATGTATGTTTGCAAAGAAAGAATGAAGATCCTCAAGAGGCGTTTGAGCAATGCGCAAAAGCAACGCAAAAGGCCTGATCCGCTTCGAGTTTTGGCCGAGGCTTCATTAGTTGAGCATGATACATGATGGAGGGTCTTCACTCCAAATTTGGGCAAATTTGGAGAAACTTTTTTCGTTTCAAAATTTTTGGCTTGTGAAACAAGTTTTTTGGCTCTACACGTAGTGTGCAGTGCGCTACCCTGAAGATTGGGAGGTCAAAATGACAAATGGCTTGTAGTTTTCGATTTTTCATGAAGAAATACACTTTTACAGCCACTACCAAGGCATTCCATCAAGTTCTGGATGGTCAAAATGTCCAAAAAAATCATGAAAACCACCTTGTTGCCACCTTTTCCAACTGCAAGTAGTACCTTTGGGAGAATTCAGTTTTGAGGAGGCAAATGAGCTCCAAATTGGAAAATTCCACATTTATTGGAAAGTAGACATCAAGGGCTTTCCAACAAGCTATCATGAGCTCAATGTGGATGTCAGGAAGTGCCCCAAAAATAGGCTGAAAGGGGCGCTATGCATAGGGATCACGGGCACTACGCATACAGTTTTTGGCCAAGTTTTTCACCTTCAGCTCAGGAATTCAGATAGTTTTCACCAGTTTCACTCTTTCATGTAATTTTTGACCAAACATGATGTAATTTGATGTATGTAAGGTAGCATGGCACTTATCTACCTTCTTCTAGATGATTCATTCACAAATTAGCAAGAAATTAATGTAATGAATCAATTTCCTTCTTTTTAGAGGCACATTGTTTGGTCATCTAGATTCTTGCTCCATGTTTAGAATTTGTTCAAACTGCTCCTAGAAGGAGGATATCGAACCCTAGAGGTTAGGGAATGGGTTAGCTTGGTCTATATATGTAAATTTTCATTCAGTAGCAGAGGTTGGACTCTTGGGATAGTTTTGAGACTATATTGTACATATTTTACCAGCAGTTTTGGCAAAGGAAAGACCAGGGTTTTGCAGCACTACTTGGGATCCATGTGGCTTTATGTCTTAATGGTGTTTTTTCTCTCATTATTTGTAAGTTGTGTATGTGAATCATTATCTCTATTGAATCTTCTCTTATTAAGCAAATGAAGTGTTAAGGTAGAATCCATGAAATTGCTATGCTCTGCCTTTAA